>CAXHUL010000698.1:111210-366210 GCA_964019695.1 Loripinus fragilis
AACCAAGAGATAAATTCAACAGGGTTCAACAGGACAAGGATTACACGAGACAGGCCCTGAGGGATTGCCTTGCTTTAACTAAAGTAAGGGCTGACCAGACCACATTCGGCCCGTGACGTTAAAATGATAAATTTTCATGGGGTCTGGAGAACTTACGTTTTAGCAGAAGATTAATTTGACATTTTACTACCACTCGCGACTTCAGTCGTCGGCTTTGTCACCCATTGTTATATTTTGGAAGCCTTTATTGAAAATAATATGGACCCAGATCAGACTGCTCCCATCGGTAGAGTTTAATTTGTAATGCAAATAAAAAGCAGTCCACTTCCTTACAACAAAACACTAATACAGACAACATCGGCAGACTCCAGCAAACACATAAAGTCAAAACAATGCCATAGGTCGTCGATGTGACGCCATTACGTCGCATTGACGTTCATGCGACGTTGTTTTAAACGTTTAGTGTCTACAGGACGGTATTATTTTAGCTGAATTTTGACTGACCATACTGACAGTGATCTCAATTATTACAATTGACCATACTGACTGTGATCTCTGGTGTAACAACTGAACATACTGACAGTGGTCGTCAGTTTTACAACTGACCATACTGACAGGGATATAAAGTGTTACAACTGACCAAACTGACAGGGATCTCAAGTGTTACAATTGACCATACTGGCAGTGATCTCAAGTGTTAAAACTGACCATACTGACAGTGATCTCAAGTGTTACAACTGATCATACTGACAGGGATCTCAAGTGTTACAACTGACCATATTGACAGTGATCTCAAGTGTTACAACTGACCATACTGACAGGGATCTCAAGTGTTAAAACTGACCATACTGACAGTGGTCTCAATTATTACAATTGACCATACTGACAGTGATATCAAGTGTTACAACTGATCATACTGACAGTAGTCTCAAGTGTAACAACTGACCATACTGACAGTGATCTCAAGTGTTACAACTGACTATACTGACAGGAATTTCAAGTGTTACAACTGACCAAACTGACAGGGATCTCAAGTGTTACAACTGACCATACTGACAGTGATCTCAAGTGTTACAACTATCCATACTGACAGTGATCTCAATTATTACAATTGACCATACTGACAGGGATCTCAAGTGTTACAACTGACCATACTGACAGTGATCTCAATTATAACAATTGACTATACTGACAGGGATCTCAAGTGTTACAACTGACCATACTGACAGGGATCTCAAGTGTTACAACTGACCATGTTGACATTGATCTCAAGTGTTACAATTGACCATACCAGTTATGCGGGACGGATTTTCCTGGGTTGAACCAGTACTTAGCTAGGATAAATGTGTCTTGCTCAAGGACCACAACGCAGTGACTCCGTTGAGGCTCGAACCCGCGGCCCTTCGGTCTCGAGTCAAGCACTCTACCACTGAGCCACTGCGCTCCCTAAGTGTTACAACTGCCCATACTGACAGTAATCTAAAGTATTGCAACATATCATACTCACAGGGATCTCAAATGTTACAATTGACCATACTGACAGTGATTTCAAGTGTTACAACTAACCATACTGACAGGGATCTCAAGTGTTACAACGGGCCATACTGACAGTAATCTCAAGTGTTACAACATATCATACACACAGGGATCTCAAGTGTTACAATTGACCATACTGACAGTGATCTCAAGTGTTACAACTGAACATACTGATAGTGATCTCAAGTGTAACAACTGAGCATACTGACAGTAATCTCAAGTGTTACAATTGACCATATTGACAGCGATCACAAGTTTTACAACTGACCAGACCGACAGTAATCTCAAGTGTTACAACTGACCATACTGACAGTGATCTCAAGTGTTACAACTGACCATACTGACAGTGGTCTCAAGTGTTACAACTGGCCATATTGACAGTAATCTCAAGTGTTACAACTGACCATACTGACATGGATCTCAAGTGTTTAAACTGACCATACTGACATGGATCTCAAGTATTACAAGTTACCATACTAACAGTAATTTCAAGTGTTACATTTGATCATACTGACAGTGGTCTCAAGTCTTACAATTCATCACAGACCATTCCTGTTAATGACAAGTTTGATAGGCAGAAATTATTGTATGGTTTATACGTCTGTACGAAGATAAAATCCACGAGCTTTGAAGAGTGGATTATCGCCCGTACATACGCACGCCTATGCAATAGCTTGCTTATTGCACCAGCATGCATTGCACTTTCTGTGTTGCGAGATACTTGACGTTAAATCAATCAATGTTGCAATTATATGAGTTGACATAGTAAATGCCTTTGTCGATCATAAGCCGTAAACTCTACGATAGTCTTAGACGGTGTAGCCACCCCAGGTGGAAGTTTCCTACTAATGATAATGAAATAAATTGTTGATACCATCATGCAAAAAAGTCGAAATGAAAAGATTTATTCGTTTTTGAAACCGACTAGAGTAGCTCGCCTTAAAGATCAATTCAGCCTGCTTTGTTAAACCGTATTTCTCATTCACCCATACGAATAATTGGTACCAATACGTCACATTGCCAAATATGGTCAATTTCGATAAATGTTGGGGTCTAAAACTTGTGCTCAAATTTCTATTGTTGATGATTTCTGACGTTGTGAAGAACTGGTAAGTATTCATCACTTCTGTGAAGAACTGGCGCGTCTTTTTATTGGGTGTGAAGAACTGGTACAAATTTATTTACACATGTGAAAATTTCATTGATAATTTCTGACGTGTAAATATTGGTTAATCATTCGTCACACAGGTGGGGTGTAAAGAATTGGTACCTATTCCTCTTACATGTGAAGAATTGCTACCCATTCCTCTTACATGTGAAGAATTGCTACCCATTCCTCTTACATGTGAAGAATTGCTACCTATTCCTCTTACATGTGAAGAATTGCTACCTATTCCTCTTACATGTGAAGAATTGCTACCTATTCCTCTTACATGCGAAGAATTGCTACCCATTCCTCTGATTTCGGACTGTATGAACACAGGTTTATATGTTACTTTATATAATCATTGTGTAAAGCCTATTCTCCTATATGGAAGTGAGGTATGGTCAATTGATTTTCTAATAAATAAATCTTGATTGACTCAGATGGAAAATAGATATGATCTTTTTATTCCTGAAAAACTCAGCTAAAATTCCTTAAGAATGTTATGGGTGTCCATAAATATTCGGTTAACGATGCTGTCAGAGCAGATTTTGGTATTTTTCCTTTAGCAATTTCAGGTCTCCAAGCATCAGCAAACTTTTAGGTGCACCTTGTTAACTCAAACATGAGTTCTTTAGCCTATCAAGCATATCAAGACAGCATGAATTGTCCTAGAGGCTTTGCCCGAAAATTTAAGACATTTTTGCATAATATTAACTTCTTCCATCTCTGGAATTATCAGAACACTTTTTCTAAAAAGAGATTTTTGCATTCTGTAATAAATAAACTGAAACACTCTTACATTAATTTCTGGAAAGATAAAATCCATGATGATAGTAAAAATCAGCCTAATGGAAACAAGTTGAGAACTTACAGGATATTTAAAAAATGCTATGAAAGGGAAACCTATTTGTTTGTTAATGAGTTATCAAAAAGTGAAATTTCCACGTTTGCCAAGCTTAGAATAAGCTCCCATGACCTCCATATTGAAAAGGGTAGGCATAGAAAGACCATACTTAGTGAAAGAAAATGCTTTTTATGTGGCATGGCTGTTGAAGATGAGAAACATTTTGTTATGGAACGTGACTCACTTTCAACTCATAGAAATACTTTTTTTGATGATTTAGAAAAAATTGTACCTTCTTTTCCAGTAAAAAAGTAGATGAGAAATTCTCTTTTATAATGGAATGTAAAGATTATGACATTTCCTGTGTATGCATAACAAATATCTGTATAACGTTCAGAGCCAGAGAAGAATTGGTTAAATCCATAAGTGCCTCTTAAAAGCATTATACAATTATTGACTTCAATTTCGGAAGACATGAGGATTTATCTACCCAAAAGTGATAATTCACCGAGGCCGCCGGCCTCGGTGAATTATCACTTTTGGGTAGATAAATCCTTATGTCTACCGAAATTGAAGTCAATAACTGTTTCGTTATATGACTTTTCATTTAAATATGAAAATTTTGCTACTTTCACTTTTGTTGTTAAAGACATGTTCAACCTTCAATCTAAGACATCTAAGGTCTTTCTCACAAGTTTTAGCAACTTTTATTAAAATATTTTAATGTAGTATTTTTCATTTTCAAATGTATATAATTCTCTTAATGGGGAATATAAAATGTTATCATAAAACTGTTTTTAAGGTTTGTTTATTCAAACAAAGATAAAAAAGCAAACAAAACAAAACAAAACTGTTGTAAAAAGTCATGAAAGTCTTTAATTTACCTGTTTGGAGGTGAAACATCAAATCATGTCAATTTAATGCAGCACATGCTAGTTTCACACTCATCATGCTATTTTTAGCTCTCTAGAGGGTAATATTGCAGAAGTGTCAAAAATATTAACTTCTGGGAACTAGTTCTAGCTGGTTTTCATGCAATATTAACTTGTGGACTGGTTTGGACCAGATTCCAGGTAGACATAGAGATTTATGAAGACATATTGGGCCAATCAGGAGACAGGATTCTCTCTAGTCATATAACAAATGCTTATAATGCATGTTGTGATGGTTATTAATGCATGTTGTGATAGATATTGACACTTTTTGATGATGACACCATTTTATTTTGTGTAAGAAAGGTTTTGCGGAGCACTCAGGTACGCTTATTAAAAGCGTGCCTGAGTGCTCTACATGAAACCTGGGACGGTCTCGATGTTGAGAATTGCCAATTTTAATAGTCTGTTCAATTAAACACACACACATTAATTTCCATATTTTTCATATTTCATAGTCTCATCGATGACAAGATTTGTACTTGTATTATGTCTGTGATTGTTCTTGTGTAACTGTATACATGTGACTGGTGACAGTCCTGTGACTGGACTTTATACCAATAAAATTGATTTGATTTGATTTTGATTTGATTTGATTTGATTTGATCTTAAATGTGAAGAATTGGTACCCATTCCTATTACATGTGAAGAATTGCTACCCATTCCTCTTACATGCGAAGAATTGGTACCCATTACTCTTACATGTGAAGAATTGCTACCCATTCCTCTTACATGTGAAGATTTGCTACCCATTCCTCTTACATGTGAAGATTTGGTACTAGTAACTCACACATGAGAATACCCGTAATTTATACCAATACTTCACATACGCGAGGAATCGGTACATGGTCGGAAACCCCGAATACAACAAAGTCAGGGTTTCTTGCGTCGAGCCGGAGGCCCATTAATTTTGTCATTGGACATATGGGTTGCTGTCCAAGCGTCCTTTCACAGAAATTCTGACGTCAGGAAGCCAATGTAAAAGTGAGGATTAGATTTATATCAACACAACACTGGATGTTTAACTATTTAATATAATTACAAATAATTTTGACGCTGGTCTTTTGAATAGCGCCGATCAATCTAAACCCCTAGTCAACAATTTGCACACCAGTTTAGGAAGTAATCTATTGAAAGGGCACAAATCACTATAAATATTTATCAATACATATTAAATAGTGACCTTAACACCTTTCATTTTGTCGTTATGTGAGCCTGTTCATTTAGATTTTGGAAATTATCGCATATGCTCAAAACCTCCTTGAAACGCTAATGCTAACGTATCGAATGCGATAAGAGGTCTAACGTTTGGTATAAACCTTCGGCTTCAACCATGTTTGCTGTGTGTGAGCGGCGAGGACTCTGTCGAGTCTGCACGTATTGACAAGCGCGCCCGAGGTTTCGTTGCTCGACCATGTGATAAGCCCACAATCTCGTGTGTTGGCTCAATTCATTCAGTTATTGACTTTCTCTAGACCATTGTCAATAGTTTTATCATATATGAGCCGGTGTCCAGCAAAAGATACAAGTCGGTATTCGCGCAGATTGAAGACTCAGATCAGCCTGTGCACCAGCGCAGCCTAATCAGAGTGTTCAATAGGGACTGCATGGGTAGCCAAGGGTCCAACGTTTCTCCAGACAGAAAATGAAGCCTCTGATTAGACTGTACGGATGCGCAGACTAACTTGAATTCAGACTGTACGCACATGTCAACTTGTAACTTATGTTAAATACCGGCTCAGTTGTGTTGCAACACAAGGAAATATACCTCATTAATAGAGAGCATCTATAGAAAACTCAGCTACGGATCTTTTCAGAGTATACTGCAATATGCGTCTCTGTACGTTATCCACTTTTACCAAACCAACTAGTGGCATTAATTTAATCTCTTAACAGATTTTATACAGGAATATTTTTTATCGTCTCGTCATTGAGTTCGTCTCTTTTTAAATGACGCTATATTATATTTGGTATCAACTGAATGGTTTCACTTGACCTCACGTGCTGTCAATTAAAAACCATTGGTGCCCTCAAGCATCTTATGTCAAAAGCTAATGAAAGGTAAACAGAGTAAGTTGTTTTGGTAAGTTACATGTAATATTTTTTTTTATAGTAAGGTGGTAATGGATACCATTACGGATAGGTTGTTTTATAAACAAAAATGCTTGCCAAACCGATTATTTGTAACCTTCTTCATTATGATGATTTCCCCGGGTAGTGGGACGGGGAGTACTCAGATATTTTCGTATTTACGTAGGCTTGGCTCATTTTTGGAGGTTCAAAATTTTGAATATCAATATTTTTTTCAGATTAATGAGTATTTTTGGGGGTATGAAGACTTTGTGGATATTTCTGGGGGTCATCACAAGACTGTACTATTTTTTTTTTGGGGGGGGGGGGATTTCTTGCATTTTAGGGGCTTTTTAAGGCCAATGTACAGAATGGAGATATTTTTGAGTTAGCTTAAGTTTAAAATCTTTTTTGCGTATGCCTGATATTTTTTTTTTTTTTTTTTGGGGGGGGGGGGGGGTGGGGTGAACAGGAAAAAAACAAAGACTCTGATCAGACTGTGTGGATGTGCAGACTTGTTTGAATTCAACTTGTAACTTACATGTATGTTAGATACCGGCTCAGTTGTGTTGCATTACAAGGAAATCTACCGAAGTAAAAGATCATCTATGGAAGACTCAGCTACGGAACTGTCCCGGGTATACGTCTCTGTACGTATCCCCCCTGTGCTGATTACCAAACCAACTGATGGCATTAAGTCACATGCATAACATCTTAAATGTTTTTTTTTTTTTTATAATTAGTGGATATCAACTGAATGGTTTCACTTGACCTTACGTGCTGTCAATTTTAAACCATTGGTGCCCTCAAGCATACACATTTGTTCTACTTCTGCCAAAAGCTAAAGAATGGTAATTTACTTGTACTGGTCACAGACCTGTAATTGTAAAAAGGGCAGTGATTGGCTCAAACGGTGGCGGAAGCTCAGCACAATATTTTTAAGTTGTAAGGTGTTTCATTATTGGTCAATAATAAAACTATGGAAATATATTGTACTTATTAACGGGTATATCTTTGCTGTACGCTTTGAAACAACATCTCATTGCTTTTGCTGATTAAGTTTACTGGTGTGGCTTAGAAAAAAGGACCTTGCATTCTGGTATTTTTTCAGTAGAATTTTCCTCTTATGTAGGGTGCCCACCTTCAGGGGCCAAAAGTGGTAAATCATGGCGGTCACCGGGGTATCTCATTCTTGTTTATTGATTGAACTAGGTCCAATCTGTAACTATATGGCAGCCTCATTGTGATTGAGGAGTTGTGAGGACCACAGCCTACTTAAAAGCTATAATGGAGGGGTCTATGGAAAATAATTACAAGTCTGGGCCCTAAAGAAGAATATCAGGCCTGTTTTGTTGGATACCTTGGCTGCTATGTATATGACCTGTTATATATTTTTGATGCATTGTTTTGATTTCAGCAAGTCCAATAATGTTTCCAGCTTTCAAAAAGTCCACTTTTTTAAACAAAACTCACTAAGACTGCAGAAAAAGAGCCTTATTAGTAGGTAAGGGGTGATGGTTGGCTTAGTTTTGCACTACATATTGGACTTGAAGCATGTGGGTTGCACTTCTGCACTATGAGGCTATATTGTAAGCATACTTTCATTTATCAGAAACCCACTGGTTCCCAAATCGGAGCATTTGTCTTTTTTATTGTTATGCTATAGCATTTTTTGGAGAATGTGTTCTTGTGATTGTCAAAATATGGTATAAAGGCCCTTTCGCAAGTTTCCGTAAACTACAGTAGTGGTCACTTTATTGAGTTGAATGCAATTTAGTTGAAAATTGTTACATGTGTTAAACCCATATTTGCGCGCTCATTTATTGTCATGTGCCTTAGTTGAACTAAAAGATAGCACAAGAGGTCTATGGAAAAACAATTACATGTCTGGGCCCTACTTAGTAAGGTAGTAGTAGTTGCCATTATGAATGGTTTATTTTCTACAAGAACAGAAACAAAACACCCCACACATTTCGCTTGCAAAACCATTTTTTTAACCCTTATTATTTTGATGTATAGAATAAGGATGAAATTGCCCATCATTATATTTTAAGGGGTCACAGGTAGAAATTTTAATGTATGATGCATTTCTGAAATGAAGACTTGTTTTTATATTAGGAAACAATGCATACCCTGATGAAATGCCATATCATTTCATCTAGGTCTTCACCGTTTGCCAAAATACATGTCTTCCGGTATTCCAGTATGAAAAGGGTTGAAACTGCTGCAGTATAGTTGCTAGCCTCGTGCATATCATGTTTGTCTCCTATCAGATTCTTTTAGCA
This sequence comes from Loripinus fragilis, assembly GCA_964019695.1. Classification (NCBI taxonomy): domain Eukaryota; kingdom Metazoa; phylum Mollusca; class Bivalvia; order Lucinida; family Lucinidae; genus Loripinus; species Loripinus fragilis. The sequence continues at coordinate 120,025 of CAXHUL010000698.1, forward strand.
CACACAACTTATGTTTTCACTAATTAAAAAGATAATGCTGCGCATGTAAACGTTCTGTTGTCTGGACCTATGATTAGGCCTCTTCGCGAGAAAAACTGCTGTTGTTGCATGCAAATAACAAAGGCGAGGACTACCATGCGCATTCACGTATAAGATAGTAAAATATCAAACGTTATTTCATGCAAATATTCAATATTCTGGCTAGTCTCTGAAGCTGAGCATATTGATTTGAATACGGGTCCCCATATAAAAGTAGGGGTCTCAGAGGGTCGGTCAAATCAAAATGTTATTGTTCATAATGATAACGCTTACATTAAAATACAATATCCCATAATATGAAGATAATAGTTTCTCTTCTATAAACAATGAGTTATCGATTTTGTATAGTATTTCTTTGTTTTTGAATTTCGCTGCGTCGCTCACAAAAGGACATACACTCAGACGGCAAACAATCTCGGACCACCATCGGCCCGCCAGCAAAACGCCATTTAAATGGCGTTTCGCAGACGGATCGTTGTTGACCCGCTTGTATATGTTTACTGGGCACTTACACTAGATAGTTGTTCATATAAAATGTGTTTGAATGAATTTTTGTCATATTTGACCTTGTTCATGAAGGTGGATGCTGTATTTTTCTATTTTATGCTGCTTACATCACCATGAAATATTACATGAAATGCGAGTACGGGCCGGAAATTTTACGGACATCACCGATATTTCATACATAAATGGTAAAGCAAGGTGTCCACAATTTACCGCCCCGATAGCTCAGTTAGTAAAACTTTCGGATTGGGAGGTTTGGAGCGTCGGGTCGTGGGTACGAATCCGGGCCGCACCATACCAAAGGTGTAAAAAAATGGTACATGCAGTTCGCATAAAAAGGGGGTTGTGCTTGGAAGATAGAGTAAGGCAGGTAAGTATCTGTTAAAGATATTGTTATGTCGCAATAACGGAGCTAATGTTTTTTTTTCAAATAAGTGACGTTAAATAAAGCTTCTTTATCTTTATCTTAACATCATGTACTAGGACATATACATATACATGTACGTATGACAACACCCATCTAGACAATTTTAGTATGAAAAACAGTTGACCACTAAAACACAGTATGTTGCACCATCAAAACTGTGGAAATGATTGGAATCATCAATATACAACACATATGTGTGGCTGTCTACAAGTTTGTCATTAATTATGATTTTCATTTTATTATTATTCCTACCCAGTAGACACATAACGCCAAATCAACGTCGTATCATCGTCGATGCTGGACAAAGACCGTGTAAAACGAAAATCATTGTTAAGATAATATTGAAATGGAAATAGAAATCGGGGCTTCCGGGACCTACCATCGTAATTTGGGTGTTACTAGATGTATACTAGGCTATAGATCATATAATATATATATATGATCTATGACCTACTTATAGTTTTCTCCTCCTCTCCTATTGAAAATATCCGCATTGACCACTTTAATTTATGTTACACATATTGACAAAATATGTGATTAAGTTGGCCAAAATATTAAATGAAAACCGATACAGGAAGGTGCGGAGTAAACTATATTACTTTGCATTCTTTATGCGGACAGCAGAGTCTGATCAGATATGGCAAGCGTCCAGTCTTATCTGAGTTTTTGCTTGAAGCACTTTTTTCTACTTTTGGTGGAAGCTGGCTGACTGGAATTAAAATAAACTAGAGCAGCAGTCAACGGTACACCATCGCAAATACCCGCTTTTTTACCTGTAACCTTTACCTTGGGGTCAAGGTCACACAAAATGTAGCTCAGTACCGTTTAAATAATGTGACCTATGCACCTGTGAATTTTGAAGTTGCTATGTCCAATGGTTAAGGAGGAGATGAATTTACAAGTTGTTGCCCAGTACCGTCCACATCACGTGACCTATGCACCTGCGAACTTTGAAGTTGCTAGGTCCAATGGTTCAGGAGAAGATGGATTTACAAGAAAATACATTTTTGGACCTTGACCCAAGGTCAAGGTCACATGAAGTGTTGCCTAGTACCCTCGTAATCATGTGACCTATGCTCAGGCAAAATTTGAAGTTGCTACTTCTAAAAGTTTATGAGGAGATGTATTTACAAGAAAATACATTATCTGACCTTTGACCTTGACCTTGGGGTGCACAAAATGTCACTCAGTACCCTCTACATCATGTGATCTATGCATCTACAAAGTTTGAAGTTGCTACGTCCAACGGTTTAGGAGAAGATGCAATTACAAGAAACGTGACGGATGGACAGACAGACAGACAGACAGACGGACAGACGCACGGACCGACTTTGGTACGAAATTAATATACCCTATTTTTCTAACGAAAAAGCGGGTATAATTATCCAAAATCTTTTTTGAAGCCACCAGGTGGCGTAACATAATGTTTCGACATCCCGAACTTGTCATTTCGACACTTTATTGAGACAATACAAATTATACTGGATAAGATAAAGAGAAATCAAGCTACTTACACAGTGACATCGGAAACTATGGGAATACAGCCATTTTGTTCCTCATGTTCCGTATTTCACACTGCGCTCAAACCATACAAGGTAGTCGAAGATAGTTCAATTATGGATTATGAAAAATAAATTAAAAATAGACCGCAAATCCTCACAGATTATGATCAATCCTTTAATCCGTAATAAGGAACAATGCATATAAAGTCCTTCATCTCGGTGCAGACATAGACGCACAGCCTAGTCTTTTGAAACACCTTTACTCGGACTCTCACATACACATATAAGGACCAGTTCAGCCTGCAATGGAGCATATTTAGACATTATGTGCTCTTTTTAATTAAGGTCTTCGAAAAGTAACAATATAGCTCTCACGTGAAATTACCTAGTTTAGAAATTAAAACGCACCCTCGACTACCATAAAGGACAAACAGCTGGCGACTGCTTTATGCTTGCAGTGTGTGTGTGTGTGTGCGTGTGCGTGCGTGCGTGTGCTATTTGTTTTGTTTTATTTTTTGTTTGTTTGTTTGATTTGATTCTTTACGTCCACTCAACAATCTTTAAGTTATGCGGGACGGGTCTTCCTGGGTTGAACCATTACTAAGCTAGGATAAATGTGTCTTGCTCAAGGACCACAACGCAGTGACGCCGGTGAGGCTCGAACCCGCGGCCCTTCGGTCTCGAGTCAAGCACTCTACCACTGACCCACTGCGCTCCCTATTTTATTTTGTAAGTCAATTTAAAGCTGTGGTGACATAAGGGTTTCCGTCCCAACGGCCAGTATGATAAGTAAGAATATAAAATTACAATACATACATGTGACCCGTCACGCAAAAAGGTACGAGTTGGGTGGACGACGTCATTTCGAGAAAATACACTCAGTGACCATAAGTGAGTTCCCAAATCAGCTTAAAAGAAATTGACAAAAAGTATGGTCTGAAACAATGGGCTTTTCTAGCCAATTAAGACAATTTCCCCAAATGATAATTGCCCTGGATAAATATACAGGGTATATGTTTACGCCATCACCAAATTTTATGATGTCATCATATGTTGCTATGGAGATATTGTTTATCACAATTATTGGTTCCATTTCTTCAAAAAAGATAGCAGGTGTTGAAAAAATGCTGTAAAAATGTCAGATTGTAATATTTTTTATTGAAAATTTGCAAACATATTTGAAATATACTGGAAAACATTCTGTTAAAGTTCGAATAAGTTTAGACACTGAGAATAAAATAATGCAGAGCAGAGAACTGGACGGAAAATAATGCAATGAAAATGGTCCAACTGCAGTATAATTTGACTGTAAAAAACAAACTAAATACACAAATGCAGGAATATGGGGTATGTATTTTTTGTGAGGTATCATAACAGTGTTCAGTTTGAAAATAATATTTTTTGAATAAATGTAGATTTATACAAGCTATAGTTGGATACTAAGGAAATCTGCAAAATTTCACTGTCAGTCCTGATATTGGCGCCACAAGCATCATAACCAATGATATAATATGTATGTACTAATTATTTTCAGTTAGAAGTACCATTTGGGGTTACATTTTGACAGAATATTTATTTTTTTAAGAACAACTATCCTATGATTTCGTATGAAAGTTTGGGTACCCCCTCGTAAAGCAAAATTTGACCAAGGGGCTAGGTATCGCTGGGTGCTGTCGTTTCGATTTGAAAGAATGAAACCGGTTAAGACTAATTGCTTCAAACAATCATATATAGACGCTAGAAAGACTGATACTTGTTGCTAAGTTACCATGTGGATTCATTCAATAATTTAGATTTTTGGGTCAGGGGTACAAATACCCCACCCACCCCTAATATGACGGTGAATAAATTATGAAGATGTGAACATATCTTGTTCACAGTTCACGATTCAAACATATTAACACCATCATCACCAAAAATGTATAGAACATAAGCAATATCTATAGTCCTGTAAAAACAGGAGAAGTTTAGAACCCACATCAAATTTTCAAACTGTTTCAGAAATCAGGGGTGGTCGAAATAAATAACACCCACATACTCTATCTACATATTTCTATTATAATCTAGCATTCGTAAGTGTAAAAATAGCAAATAGTGATATGTTCAAAATTTCAGATAATTTGAAATCCTTGTTTTCAAATTATACAAATTTTAAATGTACTTATTTTTTTGCAAATGAAACAACGTTTGTCATTTTGGGAACTCAATTATGGCCACTGAGCGCGTCGCGCAAAAATAGCACACCTACGCGTGTTTCAAAGAGAAGTTTACCTTATTATAAAACCGGATCAAAAGCGTTTCTTCTGCCGCCAGACTGTCAAACATTTTGTACGATATTAAATGTCCCTTTTGAATGTTCGTAAGTGAAAGTTGGGTCGAGAATCGTCCACGCAGTTCAGTTTATGATAAGATCTATTTCTCATCTGGTTTACATGGTTTAGGCAGTTGCAGGTATTACTTCCCACATTAAAATCTTTTTAATTCTTTGCATACAGTTTGTTTTATGTATGGACTGTCAATTTATGAAATAAAAAGGATATGTCACCACTCCTAATTTTTCATAATCTTACATGGAAGTTTTCAGCATTTTACAAATTTTCCAATAAAAAAAACCCCGATGTCCTTAAAGTAGTAATGGGAGGCACTATGGGGACCGGGACTTTTAAGCCTGAAAAGAACTTAGTTTTTTTCAGGATAAAAAGTCCCGGTCCCCATAGATGCCGTCCCTGGTAAGCTTGAGTGACTAGCTTTGAATAACTTAGTTTATTTTAGGGGTATTTTGGTTGGGTCTATGATTGTGATAGTTTCCTGGTCATATTCACTGGTTGGGTTGTGATTATGATAGTTTCCTGGGCTATTGGGAAATAACTTAGTCAATTTTTGAGGGTGATAAAGGTTCTGCTGTGGTGATATATAAAATAACTTAGTTAAATTCAGCTTTGAAGATAACTTAGTCATTTTAGGGGGTATAGTATGTGGTGATATATGGTGTGTGTAATAGTCAAGGCTACTAAGTACCAGGCGTCTTAGAGTCTCTTGGTCAATCAAGACCTCAACTCCTAGAGGCATCACTCTGTAGCGTTAACTAGTGTTTAGCTAGCCGTCTCAAGCTTACTACTACTGATTTTTTGAAAAGAACAACAAAGACTGGTGAACATTTCTATAACTTTATTGCCCTGCTAACTATAACTGATTACAATGACAGAGGATTAGGGCCGTCCCTCTGTTCATTGTTTACAATAATTTCCCTTAACATATTTACAACATATTATACTTAGGATACTTCTTTGAAAGGCGATGTGAATAATTATGACATTTGCAAGTCTGTATTCTGTGTTTGAATAAAAAGTCAGGAGGAGCCATGCGTCTCATTCCATTCTGGGATAGGATGACTCTGGCATAGTTATAGCTGAACCACATCCCGATATCTCTGTCGTTCTGGTATAAATCATCTCCAGTTCCATATAGTTCTTGATGAATGGCTGTGTTGAGATCTAGTCCTTTGTTGAGCTGGTGAATGATGTAGATACACCACATTCCACATACTTTGCTCCATGGACTCTGTAAACATTCTTTGTTATGGATCCATCTTGAAGAGTTTCTTTCAATAAAGGGTAGAACATATTGCTCTTCTGGTGGTATTCCATATGAATCGAAGTAGATAACTTGATCTCTTCTGAAGTAGATAGCCACCCAATGTTCTCCTGGATCTGTGGATATATCTGTATTTACAATGTAAGCCTTCATATCCAGTGGTTTCTTCTCTGGTAGTAAATCCTTGGCACATACTTCTCCTTTCACAGGTATATTGTTTATGACTTTGATTAGTTCAACAGTGTTCATTTTTATTCTGTCTCTGGGCTCTTCTCGTTTTCTTCAGGTTCCTTTTCTTCATAGGATTCTATGAGTTTCTTGGCCCAATACGTCTTCCACTGTTCTGTTAAGTCACTTTGATTTTTTTTTGAAGTATTGCCAGTTTTTATAGGCTTCTTGATTTTCTTCTGGCGTCAGGTGATTGATCCCTGTTGTAAAGTCCATAGGGTGTCGCAAACTGTCGCCATACAGATAGTTCCAGATTCTATTGTCAAAGTCTTTCATCAAATCGTAGATGTTTAGGCCCTCTAAGGCTGGATCATGACATCCATAATCTTCAATCCATTCTCTTGGAGAAGTCCATAGACAGATATCGTGGTATTTCTGACTTGGGTGGTTCATTTTGCATCCATGACATTCATGCTTCGCACAGTCTCCAACTGCCATCTTTAGATAAGTCAATATAGCTTGTTTTAGAAGAATCTTCATAAGACAATCAATATCCTCATTGTCTTCTACTTCTTTCTGTAAGGTACTCTTCTCATCTGATGGCTGGACTGTTGCACTATATGCATCTGTTTGGTACATCAAGTCCTGTTCAATGAAGTATCCTGCATTCATCTTTAGTAATCTGTGGTAACTTCTCTAAGTCTGTTGATTTCTATCAGGTTGTCAAACTCTGCATACACAAGCACGTTGATCGTCTTGTCAAGTGATGTTGCAAACTGAAGCTCCAATCTGAGGTTCCTAGTTTTTATAGGGTGCAAATGAGACTGATCGGCTGCTTGATCTGGTGTCAAATCATATCCCCAAAAGCAGTAGCCTCCTTTGTAATCTTCATAATCAATGTTGCAATTTTGGACCTGATTCTGACTTGCTAATGCTTGGTAAACAGATAGGAAAGACCTGAGATACTGATCATTTCCAAATCTAGGTTCAAATGGTTTTCCATAGACACTATGTCCATCACAAATGACATTCATTTTACTTAGATTGAATTGTTGGAAAAAGAAAGGATTAGTTTCAAAAGTCCCATTAAATGCCTCATTCGTTACTAAACCAATAAAAACTCGTTTTGGAAGTTGACCTGTGAGAAGATGGTCTTCAATTTTAGATCTTGTGCCACTACTGATTGTAAAAGTTTTGACTTTAACTCTTCTGATTGGAAATTTAGCATTATGATGAGCAATAGTTTGATTCAGTTCATTGCTAATGGCAGGTAGAAGCTGTACATCTCGTACTCTCAAGATAGCTGTATCAATTTTGATTTTTGCAGGAGAATTATCACTCATCAAACAAAACTGAGGAGATGATCGATTAAGTCTAAGTTTGAATTCTAAGCAATTAGGTAAATACTTCTCTTGCATAGCAAGATCCAAATGTAATTTACCCTGAAGCTCCACGGATTTGCTTTTTGCTACGCGTTTGCCACGATCAGTGATACATTTATTTGTAATATCTTCAAAAGCTCCAGGTTCATCCTCAGACCAAAATTCTGCTGCTTTCAGTTGATTATCTTTGACATCAGAACCATAAGAAAACAAATTTTCAAGGTATGCTCTGTATTGATATGTGTCTGAATTATTCGGGATCAATTTATTGTTGATATACAAATCAATGCCACTGAACATACTGTGAAAAAAGTTGTTAATTGGAAATACTTTTGCACCCGTGTCAAGATCTTCACCTGTTTGCTGTAAGATTATGAATTTGATATACAGATAGGCTTGAGACAAATCAGTATAAAACTCGGTGTGAGGTGGAATTAGAAATTCAATGGGTGCATGATGACTATCAAGAGAAGCGATAGGATGATAATCATTCCACTGAGTGCCTTGCATGGTAGTCATGGTGGGTGGAATGGACTCCATATCCAATTCCGTTTTAGTGCAATCGCAAGAACCTTGTTGCATCATTTTTCGTCAAAAATATCTTTGCAAATACCAGACGTTTAATTGGATTAAACTTTTTTGCTCTGCTTTTAAAACCTCTCTTAACAGTTCGGTGTCTAGATTGAGACTGAGGCTTTTTGCGTTTTTGAGTTGAATTTATAGTCAACTGATTTATAGTAGACTGACCAACAGATTTCAAAGCTGTATTTCCTCTTTGTTTTAAAACTTTTTTTTTACTTTTTCACCACCCACAATGTCTTTTAGAGCTTGAACCCCTTGATCTTTAGCTACCTTTTTCACACTTTTTAAATTTGCTTTTGCAACAGGTTTTAAAATTGGAATCACTGTTCTCAATGCAGCTTTAAAAATGGATCCTAAACCATTGCCATATTGTCTTGAAACGCCTCTGTACACGGGAAAGTCTCCTTTCCCAGATTGAAGAGACATAATACTTCTGGATTGTTTCAACATTATTCTTTCTGTCGAAAATGTAGTTTCACTAACGTTTTCCCAGAGATAAATAGCACATTTTCACCTGTATCACCTTTGATACTAATGTGCACCTGATCTATGAAAGATTTTGCCACTGGTACGTAGTGTACATTGACAAATTCTTGATGTAAATGATTGTTTTCTCTTTTACTTTCAAATGGCAACACTCTCAAGATAGGTGCAGTAACATCACCAATAAATGTATAGCTTGTTAAATCTGATTAAATGTAAAGTTGATGAATTTTTGTATTCAAATCCACACCATATCTAAAAATGTATTTTTCATTTGCTAGTGGTTTATCAAAATAATTTCTATCTACACCTAATATTTCTGCAATTGCCTTTGGAAAAATAATTTTGACTTTCGTAGGATCTTGAACATCAAGTTTGACTTGAGCACTGTTCTCACCATAAGTGATTGAAATGGTAGCATTGCTATTTTTCAGTGTCAGTCCATATCGAAGAGTGATACTTTTTTGAATTTCTTCAACTAAATGGCGTGGTGAAGCATAATAACCTTTTTGGATATAGATTTTTTGGTCTATATAAATTCCATAGGTTGTACAATTATCTTTCTCCTCACACATTTTTCTATCAGAAAATCTTAAGATCACATAGTTGTTTTCTTTTGTGATATTATTTACTTCAGTTGGAGTTATGACTTCTACCAAACCTACTTCTCAATTATCTTTTTCAATTTGTATGGAATGATCTAATTTCACTTTAAAGTCACATTGTGTATTTTTTGAAAAAGTACTGAGTGAACTATCACTCAAGAGTGTCCAATCAAAGTTGTTCATGGTTTGAGCTTGGGCGAATTTGTTTCGTCAGCAGAAATTGGACTAGTTTGTTTTCTAAATTTCAAACCTGGGGATGGCAGTATGTAACCAATAGAACTACTGAGTAAAATTAACCACAATTCTTTATCTGGACTTCTCAGACTGATTTGAACTAATAATGTGATAATGATCATGTATACAACAATGATCTGAGCAAAAAAAGTGAACCGATTTTTAACAATTCGATCACGACCTTCCGCAGATTGTACTGAAGCAGTGTCACCACGTACAAATGACCCTCTGAGATCCATTTTCATGCTTTTATACAAGTCAGATTCTAAAATCCAACTGTCAAATTTTGAAGGGTAACCTTTCCAGTGAACTTTAATTTCTTTCACCCACTTTTTTCCTACTTTACGTTTTCTGTGATCTAAAACAGAATCAATTTCGTAAATTTGATCTTTCTCTACACGTTGTAACTCGTGTGAATAAAAAGTACCTTTGACTAATTCACCCTCAAGATCTTTTATTTTATAGGTGATAGGAGTCTGAGTTTTGACCACTGCTAAAATTTGAAATAATTCTTGTGTCCAGTTTGGTAAATAACCTTTATCAAATGTGCGTTTTGTTTTATTGATACGCACAAAATCACCCACTTTGAATTTTGGTTTGACTTTTTTAGGATTGGATTTTCCATATAAGTTTTCTGACACCTGTGGTTCATTTTTAAGAGTTACAGGCACAGGTGCACATTTAATACTTCGATGATACGAATGATTGTATCCATGTACTAATTTGGGAAGAATATCTACATATCGCAAAGTGCGATGATGAGTAAAATATTTCCACATGCGATTTTTCAAAGTTCTTTGAAAGCGTTCAACAATACTGGCTTTCGTTTCAGGATTTTCAGTAGTGAAGAAATGGATCTTCTTAGTTTTCAAGAAATTTTGAAATTCTTTATTTTTGGATTCAGTTCCTTTATCTGTTTGCAAACTTTTTGGACATCATCCACTTTTTAACACAGATTTGAAAGCAATGACTAAAGTTTTTCCAGTTTTATCTTTAATAGGTACCACCCATGCATATTTAGAAAAGACATCTATGATGCAAAGTAAATATCTATACTTGTCATTGGACTTTAATAATTTTGATAAGTCTGCCAAATCTGCTTGCCACTGAGTATCAATTCCAGCCACTACCGTTTTGCGTCGCAATAACTTTTTACGAATAGGTTTATGTAAAGTATAAAAGTAAGTAATGGTGCAAAGATCAGGAATCGATACAATCAAGTACCACACCTGACCCAGGATACCAATGGGAAAGTGACAAACTCACAGAAGACACCACAAACGAGAGCCAAGAGGTCAGCCCTTTCCCAGCAGGTGACCAAAAAGCACATATAAACAGACGCGCACAAAACATAGCAAACACAAGACAGAACAAAAACATAAAAGATCCACAAAAGAAGTACCGCCTTGGAACGGTCAGTAAAATATTTTACTGGAGGGCTTAAACCGGTTTAACGGCGCCAACCTCACCCTTAATTCAGATGTGGATCAAGACACATAGATATTTGGTTTGCATGAAAGACCCCTAACTTATCAATGCATCATCTCCTAAAACATATAAATCAAGATATAACAAGGAGATAAAGCAATGATAAGGACTCAACAGTAAATTAAACTGAATACCGGAGCAAAAGAAATCCAACAGGTAAACCCCGGTGGGCCCGACAAACAGCCAAAGCATCAGGCCCCTACCATCTCATCAATAGATAAGTCTTTAAGTCGGAACCATCATAGAGTCTGAAGTACGACCCACCGGCGTGCAATTAAAGAGGAAAGCAAAGTTGCCAACCGTGATTGGGTTGACTACCAAGCGCATGCAGTCTGTTGCAATACATTAATGTTATAGCCAATCTTTTTATAATGGGAAATTATTTTAATGAACTGCGCTGAAAAATTATTAGAGCCAACAATCTTCTTCAACTTATACACCAAGTCACCATAGAAATCAGGTTCCGAAAGTCCTTGGCGCAAGAGAGACCTAAGCCCAACCTGGAATTTAGAAATCAAATCATAGTATCGTCCATAAAATTTAGAAAATGTTTTGCGAAGTTTATGATACCGATAGCCTTGTTTAAGAAGTTTCTGAGTTAACAATCCACCACAAGTGTTGAAGTCAACAACACAGCCAGACGCTCCAGCAAAACGAATGAGCCGAGAGACACAGACCCCACAGGACGCAGAACGAGGAACACCACCATCTAAAAATGGGAAATTGACAATTTCAAAATCAAAGTCGTCACGTTTGTCATAAATTTTGGTAGAAACAATATCATTAGAAATTGACAAATGCAAGTCTGTTGTTTTCTTAACCAGTCTCTAACATCTTGAAGTTTTACTTTTTTGGATGATTGTATAGCAAGTTTGTACAAAGCTTGTTCACCTGCATACGCAGCAGGACTTTTGGGATCATAATACAACTGTTCAAGCTTCATTGTAACTGACCCATGGGGAAGAAAATTCTTCTTTTATACGTTTTTTGGTGGCAGATAAAAGTGCCGGAGAGGAAAAATGGTCTTTGATACGTTTTCTGACACTCAAACTCTTTGCAGACCTGACAGAAACAGGAATACGACTTGCCGTTTTTCTGATAGTGCGTTTTTGTTTGGGAGTGATATAATCCATTTCAGGAGTTTCTGGAGCACGATGCATCCAGTCCCACCTTTCCCTATTTCCAATTACATCTTGGGGAATATTCATGTCTCTTTAACCTTCTGCAAACGCTTGCCAACCTGTAGGTTTACTGCCTTTACGATGTCTAATGACATCATTGACCAAATCAATAATATTGGACCCTGGAATAGATTTGCCATAAAGTTTAACTGTACCATCATCTTCCAAGGACACATTTGGGTTAGTTTTTAGAAGTGAAACTAAAAGCTGAGCTTTACGTTTCATGGTGGAAGGCACACTATCTATGACCAATTGATTCATTTTGGAAGAACTAGGGTCAGATTGGGGAAAAAGAGATGTTTCTTTTAAAGCTTTTTGATGAGCCGTTTTAAATTTGTGTAAGGTCTGGCCGTATAATTGAGATTTTTCAGCTTCAGACAAATCTACATTGGCCATGACGGAAGATAAGTCTCTTTAAAGACTGGCTGTGGCAGATACATTAGGATCAGGAGGCAGTCTGGGTTTTTGAATTTGTTCGTCTTTACAGCGTTTTATGTCTTCCCAAAGTTTAAATGGCACAATAGCCATTTTACTACCACCCATATTTTTTATTTTTTGATAATTTCACCCAAGACAGAACCTATGATAGGAGCAATTAATGGTTTTAACAATAATCCTAACAAGGCTCCACCTTTCTGATTAATAATTTTCTTTTTTGTGTCAAGTGGAACTTGCTTAGAACTCAGTAAACGTATATGTTGCTTTCTAGCTCGTACCTGATTCTTTTGATTATTAGTCAGACGTACATTGCCTTTTATAAGATTGATGCAACATTCCCCTACACAATCAATGACTTCCAAAAATGTACCATAAGTTTTAATAAGAGATTTTTTCTCATTTTATTTCGCAATTTTCTACGACGTGTTGTTGTTACAGCCATGTTTATGAGTGTGTATTAAAATTTGATGTACAGTCCTTTTATAGTTTTTCTTAAAAAATGAAGTCGTCGACGTTCAGAATGAGGTGGCGATGGATATTTGTTTGGATTTAACATGTGCATGGTAGCACCAAATCCATGTCTTTTTAACAAGTCTTGGGCTCTCAAAGGAGTAAATCTTGCTAAATTTATGGACGATCGTCTTGCATTTGTGTTTGGAGAATCAAGACCTAAATTTTGCCATGAGGCAGGACTTTTACTTTTACGTTTTGATACAAAACGATCATCAACCTTTCTTTTTTCTGTTTTCTAGGTTTTTTTACTGATTTTTTCTTAGGTTTTTTAGGTTTAGTTTTCTTGTTAAATTTTCTCATCAACTTATTTCCATCCCATCGAATCAGACTTCGAATGATCACACCACCAAAGAATCCGTCACCTCCAGGTTTTAAAATGATACTACGTTTGACTTCAGGATCAACTATTGCACTTGCTAATTTTCGAACATCATCCTGATGTCTTACCATAAATTTTTGAGTTTGTTTAGGTAATTTCATCTTACCCTGAACAATTTGATCATTTCAATTAAACCAGCATTTAAGAGTGATTTTCTTTTATGACTATCATGTTCGCTGCTTAAATTATACAGAGCACGTATCAGATTAGCAGATGTTCGTTGAGCCATTTTGACACAAATGATGGATTTCAACTCAAACACATCTTTTTATACTCCTGGAAAATAGACAACAGGTCCTTGTTGATCTGATTTATTAAACCAGTTTTGAAAAAATTGTGTTCTGAATCTAAGATAATCAGGTGTATTTGGTTTCAAATCGACCAATAAGTATTCATGAGGTGTAGATGTGGCATCATTAAATGCATGAATCATATGGGGAGCTTGAAGTTGATTGGCCAATATTTTAATTTGCATCTTATCTCTTGGACTTTGAAATAAAACTAAATAATGAGCATTCAAACTGATGGTGCGAGAAGATTTACTTTGTTGAAATAAATTTTGTGTGATGTACACCACACTTGCGTTTCAATGATGTCCTTTTCTTGTAAACCACAACTTAGTTTTTTCTTCATCTTTATCTCCTAACATGTCATCAAAAATCACCAAGTGCGTTGCACTGGGATCAGTGACAATCTCATCTTCATCATCGGGAATACCTTGAATAAATTTGATGTTTGACCCCTCACGTTCTTGTAAGATATTATAAGATTTTTGCCATTCCTTGTAACACCAAACAATACGTTGGGGTAAAATGTCAAATAAATCTTCTTTAAACTCAATCATCTTTTTGACAAATTCAGTTTTACCAGATCCACTTGGGCCAGAAATAAAAATATTAGAAGGATGTTTAAAAACAAACTTCCAATATCTTGATTTGCGTGCAACTGGTGTGTAGAAAGTGCCATGTCTAACTGTGAAAAAATAACAAAGACAACTTTATTTATACTCAAATTTTAATGAACATCAACCAACAGTTTAATACATAATTAAAAAACAGTTTAATACATCAAAAAAACTGTACAATACATTTTTATCAGACACAGTTCAACACATGTTTATCAGAAAAAAAGTTCAGTGCATGATCATCAGAACTACTCTATCTATGCCAAATATTCATAAGGAACAGTATATCCATCTCCAACAATGACACGCTTAGTATAAGTGAATTGATATGTCTTGGATTGCAATTCAGTAGCCACAGTCTTGTCTTTATGTTTTCTGATCCTATGGTAATTGACAGTTTCTCTGAAGTTTTTAGATTCTCCCTTCACCCAGTTGAGCATACGATCAAAGTGAATGACTTGAGATGTATTGTAATCTAAAGTGAGTCCTTTCACTTTGCAAGTTGATTTCCTCTTTCCATCTTTGTCTACAAATTCATATCCATAGTGTTTTGGTCCCATGCCTACAAATTTCACAATTCTAGCATTGGGTACTTCATCTGTCCATTCTCCAAGCCTGTTGTTGACAATAGTAGGGTTCCATAAATGGGGTTTGTGATGATAAATGATAGAGTCTGTATCAAAGTAGAGTACACGTTCATTCAGCTTTTCCAAGATTCCATAGAGCTTCAATCTGGCTTGAGCAGTGACAAAGGCTGCGACAATCACATTACTGCAAGCATGCAGCTCTATACTAGATTCTGTATCGTCCCAGTTGACCAGTAGAAGATTTTCTCTGCAAATGTCCACATTCTTGACAATCTTATTTGGATTCGTCACCAGATCAAAAAATTTGGAAGGTTCTGAGATATATTCTGTCTTGGTCATATTCTCTTGCTGTGCCAATTTTCCCCAGAGACTGTTTAACATGATCTTGGCAATAGCTCTCATTCCTTTATTCTTCTCAACATTCTCCAATCTGATTCCTTCAGCTTCAAAATAATCTTTCTTGAACTTGATCTTATCTTGCTCAGTCATGCACCAATCGGGATATCCACTTGATTCTTGTTTGATTCTAAGAAATGTATCGATATAGCCAGCAAAAATCCCTCCTTCTCCAGATGCTTTATCATATTGAGCTGTCTCTGAGAAATGCCAGACTTCATACATGTCCAATAACGTGTAACCCCTGTCAAAAGCCTCAAACAATTCGATAGTAACCCAAGTCCCTGTAAAACTTCTATCTTCTTCCTGTAAATGAGTACATCTCATATGAGGATCTGTCTTTTCAGCACAACTTCTACACAATGGAAACATTAATTTCTGATTGCATTTCTGAGGAAGTACTGGATGGAACAAATTGGTGGGTGGTAACACTTTACACTTGATCAATCCACAGTACTGTCTGATATTGTCTTTGTCAATATTCTTGAGAATAGATGGTAGGATGTCCAAGTGGAAACAGTCCGTACTTGCAAACATATAGGTAGAGTGAACACACATCGATGTACTTGATTTCTTCATTGGAGGATTCATCAATTTCCTGATAGAGTTTGGTCGAGTTAGTCCTTCCACCAAATAAAGCATCTCTTGGTCTCAAAGGGTCTAAGTTTGTAAATTCTGAGTCCACCAAAGTTCTAAAGTCTGGATCTTCTTTGTAACTCTTGTCATAGTCACATTCCCAAAACTCCACCACCTGATATCCAGCTCGTCGTAATTCTTCACTCTTGCCAATAGTCAAAATATACTACTGATGCATGGTCAAACACTGATGATGTTGAACCCTGTTTCTGTCTGGAAAATGATTAGGACATCCATGCCAGTAACATCCATAGAATTCAAATACAGTTTGAGAGTCTTCATGGTAGCCATCCACATAATGTCCATTGATTCTTTGCTCACCACCATTCAATGCATGTTTGATCTCAATACCACGTGTCTTAGCTTCACTTTGAATCCATCTTACAGCTTTGATAGAGTAGTTCTTTTGATTAGGATAGCCTTCAGGTGGGATGATGGCAATACTGTTTACAGGCATACGATTTTTTCTCCAAACGTTTGAACAAGCTTGAGCGATAGTGCAAGCTTCAGACAAAGGATCAAGTCCACTAATGTTGATCAATTCTCGTCTGAAACAAGCACATCCTCGTCTTAGAATATCAACATCACTACGACAGTATTCTTCCATCTCCTGTCTGAAGTCAAATATAGCACCACTCTCAATTTTCCCTTTATGCCAAGCTAAAAATACCTCCATATCCTTGACAGACATCTGACCAGGATTGTACATGTCCACAGGAAAGTAAGGTCCCACATACTTTTGGTTTGCCAGTGTATTTGCAAGATGAGGAAAGTAACCTTTCTTCATTTCTGTCAAGCCAAAAGTATCTGAGAAATTAGCCAGTCTCATATGCAAAAACTGATAAGAATCAAGGAATGTAACACGTCCTACTTTCATTCTAAGTATAGTATTTCCATTCATGATCACTTCAGGTTTCACTGTACCATATTCTAAGATATAGTGTAAGATGAACTGACCATCATATCCTCCAAAATTATGTGCAATACATGTCACTCCTTTATTCTCATCTCCTAAAATCCAATTGCAAAATTGTGGTAAAGTGTCTATGCCTTCAAAGATAAATTATCTCAGACCTGTTTGTGTTGAACAAGTTTGACAAAATGTATCTATGGGCAAATCCATACAATCATCACAAGCTTTATGAGCAACACAGAAATTCACCTGATGTGTACCAGTTTCTTGATTTGACTCGAAATCAAAGAAGATGAAACGAGATTTCTTAGGTTGAGAAACCTCTTCTTCTCCTTCATTTTCAGTCATCTCAGATTTACATTAATAACTTTGAATATAGCATTGATGATTGAGTCCAACAAATTCTTTACAATTCCTACATTTTCTCTGTCCTGGGCATACATGATTTTTCTTTGTGTCCACAATTCTAAAATTACATTTACCACAATTATACACAAGTTGACAAATAGATTTTTGCTGCTTAGATTTCATTGCCTTATGCTTAGCAAAACAGTCTCTACTACGAAAAGTTCTTTTACAGTCCTTACAACGTATCTTTTGTCCAGGAATACAAAGAATGTCACTATAGCAATCCTCACATCCATCAGCACATCTATGGGCACTTCTCTGGTTATATCCAACATCACAATACTCGCAGTAATAGCTGGCACCAAGAAATCCTGTCACCTTGGTAATCGCATCATAGTGATCTACTCCATTGTAGTAAATATGGATCACCTTCGTCTCAGGCTTCTTCTTGAACTGAAGAGGGAATATTAGTCCATCTTTAGGATACTGAGAATGGACTTTGATCAAGTACTTGGGAGCAAGTACAGCTTGGATCTTCATGTATTCCTCAATACCACAAGGCTTAGTATGAGGAATCTTGGCTTGGTCCAATAACTTCATTGCTTCTCTGGTCTGCAAAGATTTGGTTGACTTTCTTATATGTTCCCAACTCTTCTTCCAAGACTCAGATTCTTCCTTATCTGCATTGCATTTCGCCACCACCACAGCTCTCGCCATACACATCACATCTTTGGTGTTGTTGATCTGTACAATACTTCTTTTGTTAATACTCATATTTTCTGACTCAAAGTATAGACCAGCATGTAATGGTTTACGTCCGCTGCCCACAGGAAGTCTCACCACTGTGACTTGAATGGTCATCTGTCCGTCATTGATGTGAAAATTTTCATTGGACTGGAGCACTTTCATAATCTCTTCTAACAGTCATAGCTGAGACATCTCTCCATGTCACAAAGACACCCAGTTTCAATCCAGGATGAAGAATAGTCATTCGCATCTTGTCATTGGATTCCATCTGGCATCTTTCTTTAATGTCTTCAACCAGCTGATCAAACAATCTTGATATCAATTGATATGGCGAAACATTGTCAGGGAAAGTCTTGATGTTGAGTTGAAATTCTTTCCCTTGAGCTCGAAATAATCTAGACTTCTTCTCGTTGACTGCCTTGATAGTATAATAAGAAGTCAAATCTTCATCATCTTCATCGTCTGAATACATAGTCATAGCTCTTCTTTTCCTTGGTGGTGGTTTAATATTATCTTCATCATCTGAGGTCTCTGTGTCTGAGTAATCCACCAACTTGGGTTAAGGCTCTTCATCATCAGAAGTGGGTGGGGTAATATCTCTCTGTCGTTTAACCATCTTGACTGTTCGAAGTTCTGTAGTGAAATGATGCTGCAATGGGAATGGGAGCTCAATTTATACTGGAAAAACCCAGATTTTTTCTGCAATCAACAGTTGAATTTTCACAAACTGATAGTTGAGTACTTGATTTTTTTCACAATGTGTCAGGCGAGACTACATGATTTTTTACAGGACTCAGATTTGCAGGCGAGACTACATATTATTTTACTAGGTCTAAAGTGCTGGCGAGACTACATATTTTAGCTAGGCCTAAGCTGGCAGGCTAGACCACATTTATCTTGTTAGACCTAAAGTGTCAGGCGAGACTACATGTTTTTTGCTAGGTCTAAAGTATCAGGCAAGACTACATATTTTTAGCTAGGTCTAAAGTGCAGGCAAGACTACAATTTTTGAAAATTTTCAAGAAGTATCAGGCACTGTATAAACAGCACCATTACTCCCCCCAGTACTATCCTAACCTCGGAATCCCTGGCGATTTAAACTGTCTCAAATACAAGTCAAATTCCTGCATGTCTCTATAGACCAGAGAATTTGAGGCGGAGCCACTCCAACCCAAGGTTGGCGCCCTTAAACAGCCGAAGCTGCTCTACCTTTTTAAATGCATATTCAACAGTTTCTGAAGCATAAAGCTTCTCTACAGGCCTCGGCGGACGTATAGAGTACCAGTGGTCAGTTATTTTTGTTTAACATATATCTCTACTGACTTAATAAGCAAATATTTGCGATTCATATATAAAGTAATCCTATAACAAAATGAGTTTGAAATGGTGTCTCAAATTTGCATACACCACCCCATATTAGTTATCATGCCTTTATAGTATGTAAAATCGATAACTTGAATATAAGAGCTATCTTATGGTAAAACTTTGAAGTCAATCGGATAAAAAATACCCAGGATATTACAAATTTGACAAAATTTCGCATATTTTTTACCGTTATTTTTTTATTCAAGGGAGATAATTTATTGGCATGAAAAAGCAAGAACTGGATTTCTAAAAAGTAAAATCATATTTTCCCAATAACTTGAGTTTGCCTGGACCGATTTTCAAAATGTTTGCACACTATAAAAGCTTAGAACAATTGCTATCTTATCACATTAGGACTAATTTATCTGCAGGTAACACATAAAGAGAGCAAATCAGTTATGGCATATCAACTACCGACAGAAATACAACATATGATATGGACTTATTCGATGTACAATTCAGCTAAAGGGTTAGGATTCAGGAAGCAAATTCAAGAAGGATGGTTTAAACTTAGGTTGAGACGCTTGTCAAATCAGGACATCTATCACCAAGAACTAGGCCAACTACTTCTAAGCATGGACGAATTACTAAATCTTCCTAGCGAGATGCGCTTAAGATTTCATACGGAGATGCTCAAGATACATTACTCCAAAGTTCACAATATTGATAAAGCTCGTGTTTGGGTTGTAAGAATGAAGAATTTGACAATGGATAAACTTTACTCTATTTGTACTCGTGACACAGATATCAAGTATTTTTTGAATGGAATTATCTATGACATTAATAAGTTTTATGGACGCTTGTACTTAAAAGAAGAAGCTCCTAAGCATCTGGTCCAATGGTTATTGTCTGCATGGAATACTCAAGATGTATCTTTATCTGTGGCATCTTTAACAGCTGCAGGGATTAACCACTTTATAACCAGTGAACTGATTAGGTATATAAACAGACCAAATTCATATAACGTTGCCATTGGACATTATACTCCAAGACAGATAGAACCACAAATTATTTTGAAGTTTCCAAGTCGTGAATCTGATTATCTGCTGAATAACTGAATATGTATACGATCACCAAAAGTCGACCCGTGTGCTTAGATCAAATTTTACATTTTGATGTCTACAAAATACCTTTAGACCACATCTTATCATTAGAACCATCCAATGCCGAGTTTTTGAAAACTAGAGCAGGAATCAAGAACTGGTTAAACCGATTTGAGACATTTGATACATTTTTTTTTGGACTAAACATAATGCTCGAGAGATGTTGAGAATTATTGATGACACTCCTATCACCTATATGGATTGGGTAACTTATGTGGCAAACAGCGAAAGTGTGATTTCTCACATCCAAGCAGTATTGAAAGAAATTTAACAAGCCTCAGAAGAAGAAGATATGGATCATGACGATCTCATTTCAAACATAGATAGCTTGATCACGATATAAAAAGAATGATCAAGTCATTTTGATCATCATATCTGAGTTCAACATCATGGAAGAAGCAAGAGAGAAGAAACATTTGGAAATTCCACTTTCCAAGATATTGAAGTTCAGACCTTATAGAAGATTATTGTTCTGCATTTACATCTTATTTTCTCATGATGAGATCACTTTGGAAGAGATTCAACAGAAACTCAATAGTCCTGAAACTTTGAAGATTTCAAGAGACTTTGGTGGATCAGTATCAGTTATTTGATGAAAAAAGAGACACTGATTACATTTGAGAATTGGAAAAGATGTGTCGCTGACAATCCTAGTGTGATCGAATTTCTCTACAATCATAAAAGAGACAAAACTATTTCTGGGCTATAAATAGTTGGACACCAGTGAGAGAGAATCATTTCACTTCTGACTTTCGAAGAGTAAAGATGTCAAACAGTAGAGATCCAAGGATGGCTAAAGTCTATGATAAGAAGAGCATCTACTATCATTGTGTATCATTGAAGAAACTTTTATCTCAAGAGGAACAAGCTTTGGTGCAGCCATTAGAAGATAGTTAGAGACAACAAGACAAGTTGAGGCCACCTTATGGAGAATGTCACCATTGTCATGATACGGGACATTGGATTGGAGATTGTCCAGAGGCTAAGAAATTAAGAGAACAACAGATCTCTACAGATAAGAAGAAGCCTGCATATGGACAATGTTTTATCTGTGGACTTGGGCTCCAGATTGTCATAAGAGAGAAGAGGATTTTACATCTCAACAGTCTTCTATATCTACAGAGAAGCAACAGACTGAGTCTTCAGTATCTACAGCGAAGCCTTCAAGGAAACGAAAGGCTCCTGAACCAGATATATCTGATATCAGTCCTAAGAGAAGACGCTTGGACACTCTTTCAAAGAAGACAGCCATCCTTACAAAGACAGGGAAGATGCCATATTGTTTCATTTGTAAATCAGACTCTCACTCACCTCGATCCTGTACAGAGATGGTGGCAGAGAACTGGGATAAAGCGATTTCTCATGATGAACCAGACAGTGACTCAATAGTGCATATTAATTAAAGACTGGACTTAAAGGATTTATAGTGATTCTCAATAGTGTTTTTAGATTTAATTAAAATTACGGTGTTGAAATTGTGTTTGTTTTTATTTTTAAGGTTATTCTTTAACGAAACTAATTGAGTAGCCCTGAAAAGGACTGTTTGTTTTTTAAAGTCTCCTAAGTAACAAAATATTTCTTACATAGAAGATTTTAAAATAGGTCGTACAATGGCTACAGGTTTTCTGGAACCAATCCCTCTACGGGCAAGAAATTGCTCTAATCCCAACTTATTTTGCTGTCTCTCCACCTCTTTCCAATCTTTTCGCTGCAAAGCAGCACACAACTTAGTCAAACTGAATTTTTCAAAGAACTTCATTTTTTTAGAGAAACACAAAGTAAGTAGGGTTATATAGTTGGATAAGTGGATTGACCTATATTCTACTCCTTCGCTAGAGAGAGCAACTTACAGTTCATTAGTCCATTTAAAGATCACGCCATAATCACCCCATTACTGTGAACGTGGTTAGGAAATACTACAATCACACATATCTTAGGCATAGCCTTACATACAAAACTAACTGCAACATATTAAGTTATTCTTTCTGGAAGAAATGAGTGGCCCTGAAAAGGGCCGGTTTGGTGGTTATATTACCACAGAGACATTTTTTTAGGAGCAGGGGCATTTACTGGGGCGACAACCACAGGCAGGGCATCGCACAGCCCACTGTTCTACAGTTATAGTTCTTCTCACTGGTATGTAGAAGGGTGGATGGTCTGCCTCCGCATCCAAATCCTCAGAAGGATGAGGTGTGGGGGAAGAATTATCCCCCCAATCTTCCTCCTCGTCACTAATAGTCTCCACCTTCACTTTCATTTTCGCATCATTAATCAAATTTTCGACCCTTCGACTCATCTCCAACATCTTTTGATGATTCTCAATCATTTGCAGAAGAAGTTCACCTGTATCCTTTACAACATTCACTGTCTCCAGTAACCTTCTAGTAGCATCAACCATAGTCTTGCCCTGCTCCTCCAATTGCCCCAAACGCGAATCCATATTGCAAACCATTTTGTTGTTGTTGTTTAACAAAAAACAGAATAAAGTTTGAGTTTTGAAACGAGCTTTTATAGTTTTCAAAGGGATTGACCTACATTGAACTCCTACGCTAGAGAGAGCAACAATACACTGATTGGTCAGTTCATTTATTTCACCCAATCATAGTTGTCTTGATTTCTTGAAGCACGGGAACTTTAAACTAGGTCAATCCGCTTGACAAGTATAAAAGGCTTGAACACACTACATTTTCACCATGCATAATCATGGAGTCATCACTGACAATAGATGTTATGATCAACAACCCTGACCTTTTGCTATCAGCAGTGAATGAGACATTTGCTAGCGATGCGACACAGCAGTATTATACGCCGCAAACACCCTCAGCGTATATACCTCAACCTGTTCAACAGATGCTGCAAAAACAAAAGTCAAAGACTCAAGTCATTGAAGTCTTACTCAAGGAACTAAATGAGTTAAGATCTAGAGTGAAGAACTTAGAAGAATTGTCTCAGCAACGTGCACAGCAGCAACCTTTAGAGATGCCATCCATCCAGAACCCATAAGACTTGACATTACGACAAATGATCAAGACACCAGTCAAAACATAGGAGTTGGAAAAGCAACTAAGAAAATTAGAATTACTAAGAGGAAATGCTGAAAATCACCACGACAATCAACAAACATCCCTTTTCAGGGCTACCACTTCCCTAGAAAGAATACCACTAAACTTGCTAAATAATATACACTAGTTAACGCTACAGAGTGATGCCTCTAGGAGTTGAGGTCTTGATTGACCAAGGGACTCTAAGACGCATGGTACTTAGTAGCCTTGACAATTTCACACACCATATATTACCACATACTATACCCCCTAAAATGACTAAGTTATCTTCAAAGCTGAATTTAACTAAGTTATTTTATATATCACCACAGCAGAACCTTTATCACCCTCAAAAATGACGTTATTTCCCAATAGCCCAGGAAACTATCATAATCACAACCCAACCAGTGAATATGACCAGGAAACTATCACAATCATAGACCCAACCAAAATACCCCTAAAATAAGCTAAGTTATTCACAGCTAGTCACTCAAGCTTACCAGGGACAGCATCTATGGGGACATATATTTTTACTTGTGTTGGCGGGAGGCAAGATAAACCAGCCTGGACAGCTTGCCCCCCGGGGGTGAAGATAACCAGGGTGGGGCGCAAGATATCCCGGGACAGCTTGCCCCCCGGGGGGCAAGCTGTCCAGGGGGGCAAGATAAACTGTTACACTGGGACTTTTTATCCTGAAAAAAACTAAGTTCTTTTCAGGCTTTAAAGTCCCGGTCCCCATAGTGCCTCCCATTACTACTCCTTAATATTAAGTTAAAATAGTTGTAATCTCCATCTGGCTTCTTTATTTTAATTTCAATTATTACTCACGACATCAAGCTGTTTAGGAAAAGTGAAAATTTATTTGTTTTCCCAAGCCGTGGCATGATTTAAGTTTATCTGATGACGTAGTTATGATGTCATCGGGTAAGAACGGATTTTTTGGCTACAGTTTTCTTTAACGAATAGTCAAGTGTATTATGAGTACAGCAGAAGCATGCGAAGATTTTTGTGAAAAATTAAAAATGGCTTTTGCGAACTTAAAGAAAATTAAAAACAAATATATGAAAAAAAATTTTATGATTATGCCATGTGATTTGAAATAATTATAAGCAAATTCTTTAAAATTTCTGCAATGGTGTAGGGGCTACGATACCTGATTCACACGCGAAAGGGGCTTTTTTATATATCCTTTTTTGTTGTAGACAAAAGAATATTGGCAGACCAATAGTATCTGCATCTTCCAAACAAAATATTTAATCCCCCCTCTGTCATGAATAAGAAAAAATACCGTTATGCATCCTTCATTTGGAGCTACGGCTACGGGTAGCGAGGCTACAATTTTACAGCAGCATCTTCACCAGCCGGGAATTGATTGACGCTTTTAGCATTGATATCAACGTGAAACAGTCCCGAAGCGCTTCGCATATGTATATACATGTACCAGCGACGATCTGACCCGCAATACTTTGCCTGGACAGGCATGGAACCTTCCAAACTGTTAACAGGTCGGCTTTGCAGCTCTGTGCGGAGGCGCCATTCATCCCAACGTATGTAACCATGCCCATCATGTATCAATGCCCCAATCAGCGGGAACACGATTCTAGTCAAGCGTGTTTGCTGCCTTAGTTCATTCTTGTCAGTTTAGTGTACAACGGAATACACCATCTCCACAAGTCCTTTTTCCCGGCTGTTTAGTTTTGAATGATTGTGCACTTGTTAGGTTTAACACGGTAATTATATATTTTAAGCATCATAAAGAAACTCCATAACATATTGCCAAGCTACAACAATCCTTCAAATAAATAAAATGCAGGAAGAGGCTGACATGGTACGCATGCTTGTAAGCTTCTACACACCAAACAGCTGAACGGCTGCTACGTGGTTGTGTACAACTGTTGCGAAAATGATGTCCATAAAGCATGATTTGTTAGAGAAGATTTCTAATACATCGTATGTGCTCTCTTATACAGCTGTTTGACATTAAAAAGAATATAATGCTAGATATAAATAGAGTAAATAATCTAAATATCGCAAGCTTTTGATTAATGTTTTGCGTATTTGTCAGCTCTGACACAGCCTCATTGTCCGCATAAAGCCCATGCATTTATTCACAATCAAATGTCCCAAAGTTTCTAGCGCAAGAACAATTGGAAGCAAGTCTTTGACCATAAAACAATATAATGCCCCGCACGGGGGGGGGGGGGAATGACATGGGAATTGTAAATTTTTCCATGATATGACCATAGCTACTACACTTGCCAAAGCTTTGCGAATCTCTTCTGGTTGAACCACGGCACCAAAAGGAAATGTTAAAAAACAATTGTTAAATTGACAATCCTAATATGCCCAGTGTGTGTTTAAATTTACTAGGAATATTGTAAGCACTTTCGGAAAGCATATGCAAATTAATAACAAAGCATCCTTTCTCGATATTTAACATTATGTTAAAAAAAGAAATTGGAGCGTGTATTTTTTTTTTATTTTAGGATATTCTTAGTGAACATGCAAAAAGAAAATGCCGCCATTGTGAAAAAATGTCTTAGAATTCAGCACGTGCCCTCCAATTTGAGGAATTGTGCAAGCTATTCAAAATTGCATGATTATTGCATTTCTTTATGTACTGAGTATATACGCAATACAAAATCAGCATTACACAATGCATGCATGTACCAGGACGTCAAAAGCATTTACAGTAGAGTCACGGGACATAATTGTTCGCCTACTTGTGACGACGCCGTTTAAAACAGTGCACTTCCAGATTTTTTGCAAGAATTATTATGACGAAGTTAACGGGTGCATTTTTACAAACTTACACGGATGAAAAGCAGATAGAAAATAGCAATATACAATTAGATATGAAAATAATTACGCCTTTGGTTCTCAAGGAAAACGCGTTTAAAGTGGACGTAAATTTTCAAATATCACGATTCCCATTGACGCTGACGTTAACGTCATCGAAAGAATTAATTTAATTTGTCTTAATATTTAAATGACTA
Source organism: Loripinus fragilis (assembly GCA_964019695.1). NCBI lineage: Eukaryota > Metazoa > Mollusca > Bivalvia > Lucinida > Lucinidae > Loripinus > Loripinus fragilis. Next base: position 146,580 of record CAXHUL010000698.1, read on the forward strand.
CCATGCGAAAACAAATGTCACCAGGAAGCTGCAATAAATATGTTTATTGCGTAAATCGATTTGATTTCATTTAGAAATTTTTTTCATGATTGAAGCATCTATAGTTTTGCGACAATAATTTTTGCAATAATCTGGAATTACACTAATTTAAGTAGACGAATACTTATGTCCCGTGACTGTACATGCAAAGTTTCAAACTATCAGTATAAATCGTATAGGTGAAGTTTTTTTTTTATAAACACTTATCACATGCTTATAGTATGCAAGTTCAAACTTGTGTTTAAGTGCAAAACATAAAATAGTGACAAAAAAATTGGTAATCATATTAAAATCCCATGCACATACCAACAATCAATATCATGAGAAATTGGTAGCAGACGATGGTCACGACTAAAAATGTGACTGAAATCAATGTGACTGAATATTGTATATAAACCACTTGCGCATCTGTATGATTTGTAAGCAATGGCAAGTTTCAAACCTATCTATACACTTAAACTGTAGGAGGAGCTGCACACACATGGCACCCAAGCAGAACCACGCACCACAAACAACACACCACTAATACTATGCTCATTACTTTCTCTGAAAAGCGGGCGACAATAAACAGTATACTAGCAGAAAGCTGGTGGAAATAGCATAATAATGTATACATATTCTAATATTTGCTAATGTAGTAAATGTACACATGTTTGAGAAAACAAAATCTTCTTTTACGTCATGACTCTGCGACGTTCCCGTTGACGTCAACGAAAAATCAGTTTTCAGTATTTTGCCGTTTTACCATAATTATCATTTTTTCAGGAAGTAAGAGACCTTGGCTAATGAATAAATTTTGTTTATTGCGTTTTTCAATTTCCTTTCCAATGGTATCCTTTTATCAAGTTTGACGCATTAACATAATACTTTTTATGTCGGGTTGCCGGCAGAAACAACAAGCGTAATGTATGTTGAAATGGCCGTTTAATTAACGACGAGTTTGGCTATAATACATTCACAAGATATGATGACTACTTACTACATACATAACAATATATGTAATAAAGCATAATACATATTGATTTTAAAGTTAAAGAACCAAGTCAAAATTAAAACAGCATGGGTGAGGGAGAAAAGTACAACTTTTATGTCCCCCTCCCATGGGAGATAACTACAACTTTATGTCAAAATTAAACAACCACACTTAATCCAAGTAAAAAGGGAGGGAGTAATGGGTGGGTTAATTTAAAAGAGAGACAAAATATTGCAATAATTCAGTGTATGCGCATTGCTTGCGAGAGACTAACTGCTGTAACACAGTTAGAGCACAGAAAGTTTATCATAACAGCCAGCCCCCGACATAAATGTACTTAAGCGCCTGGTCTTAAGTTTTGTATTTATGTCGGGTTGCCGGCAGAAACAACAAGCGTAATGTATGTTGAAATGGATGTTTAATTAACGACGAGTTTGGCTATAATACATTCACAAGATATGATGATTACTTACTACATTCAAAACAATATATGTAATAAAGCATAATACATATTGATTTTAAAGTTAACGAACCAAGTCAAAATCATCTTGATGGGGAAGAGAGAGCTGATTGCTTTGCTTAATTTGTCTTCCTGGTGTCTCGTGATGGTTGAGTGGCTCTTCCTCACGGTGCCACTGGGTTGTCTGCAGTTTGTGATTGTGGTATTTCCTGATCATACTCATTTACTATTTTTAAAACAGCATGGGTGAGGGAGAAAAGTACAACTTTTATGTCCACAGTGATATTAAGGAGAAAGTTGTTATCATTAATATCACCCCCACCCATGCCGCAGACCATCAATAACTACACGGGCCTCATGCTACTTGAATACATACCATGTAAAATTATTATAGCCACTAACCATGAGAAAGGATAAGGAGCAGTTATTCTTTCTCGACTATGATTTATATTTTTTATTTTACCAAACATATACCTAGTGTTATTAAGTACAATGTAACTGCATAACTCTATTTGTATCTTTTAGCAGTACTAATTGATTAGCTTTACACGCATATAATACAAAACAAAACGTACCCAACATACACATTATGTACAAAAGTAAAGTATAGGCTCTAATGAATGCATACTTGGTATCAACAGCGAGATGTCCTACATCAAAGCTGAAAATACCTAAACATTGTTATAAAATTTAAAGACTAACATTTTGTCAGCAGTTAGATGCCCTGCTTCATAGCTAACAGCTGCAAGATAATGTTACAGATATTAATTATCCTTATGAAATAGGCGACCGTTACCATGGACACAAATAAAAGTTTTATACAGACCTTACACTGTGCAGATGCCCTGCATCATACAAAGCGGTTATACATGGTTCATATCCGACAACCTGTAAGGCGCCCTGCACCATGACAGATAGCTTAACACTACCGATTTACTTAATCTACATTGTCTCGACTGTTCATTCAGTATGACACCATATACAATGTAATTCACAACTAAGAATAATTGGGATCTTTTAAAAGAAACTAGGAAAACATTGAGCTGTAAATTGCTGCACGGCATAGTTTGACTTATCAGACTGTAGATCTTATATACAGAATTCAATCCCAATCTATTCATGCCCTGTTTTACATAGGGCTATGAATTGCTGCACGGCAATGTTTTTTAACTTATCCGACTGTTATCCTTATAATACGGAATTCTATCCCCATCTACCCATAAGCTGTATTACATAGAGGTGTAAATTGCTGCACGTAATGTTTTTCTTTGAACTTATTCGAATGTAATTATACGGAATTCAATCCCCATCTACCCATGCGCTATATTTCCAATTCGGAGTAACCAAGACCAGGGGCTTGTGTTGCAACCCTACTCTAAAGAATATGATTATACAACTTGCTATCATAGCCAAAAACCTCAACAGCCCCTTTAAAACTTACATAACAAGAGTATCTTACCGCCTTGTCTGGCAGTTAACAAATTAAAGACCTAGGCTTGTTGCACCTTACAGACAAAAAGGGAAAAAATAGCAGATGCTGGACAAAACCTGCTAGTGTTTGCATTTGAGCAATCTATATGGATTCTCACCCTATGTGATTAATGCATCGTTATTTCACAAGAGTTCTATTTGTTACGAACATATAACTGTAAATTTTGCTGGTTAGTTATCCGTATGCAGTGATCTCCCCTATTCGTAAAAAGCAGAATGAACGGTTTCGGTTATTGGTAGTCTAGTCTTTCCCTTTCTGCCACTTCTATGTACAGACCGTAAAAGACGTATACTCAGAAAAACAATTGAAGGATATTTAGATTCAGTCCCATTTCTAACATCCAATACAATAAAAACTTTACTAACTATGCATGCAGTTCATAGTTCCAAACATCCGCAATCAAAATGGATGCTTTATTTTAGTCACGCTTCAATGGTTTAAGTACAGTGCAAATCCAAATGGGTCAACCCTCTAAACTGAAAAGTCACAAACGTTAAAAAATGATTGAAACCCATTTTTATCGTTTGTATTCGATATTGACTGGCTTCAAAACCATCGCTGGTTCTCCCTCTAAAACATGGCGCTTAATTTTGAAGCTGTTGTAAGTGTTTTATTGCAAATTTGTGGTCAAATTTGCCAGGGTATGCCATATCCGTGTATTTTTGTTGAAGAAGTTGCCCCATTATAAGGGGAAATGAATGATAAATTTGTGTTAACTTTTGTTCACGGTCGGAATTAGAACATAGGCAATGACCTGATAAAGGTTTCAGCAAAACTTGAGAGCGCTGCAGTTTTTGCTTGTGAATTTTGGGTAGAGAGGGTCAGTACATTTGGTGTAGTACTGTATCGTAACCAATGACCCGTGAATTTCAATTTGCATTTTGGTGAATTGCATAGTAATAATTCTATAAATGACAAAATTATTTTTTTTGAAAATTATATTCCCAAATGTTATGAAGTCAAAAGAATTTTAATATCCTTCAATTGTTTTTCTGAGTATATATCAATATACAATGTAAGCTGTTGGATTCCTGATTCTATGCCCATAACGCAATGCTTATCGACGCCTTAAAAATCGCCCTTTGCATGCAAAAAATACCGAACAAAGAAAGCCTCTAAGTGCATGTGCAAAATAAAGCTTCCTAATACATCGTATGTGCTCTCTTATACAGCTGTTTGACATTAAAAAGAATATAATGCTAGATATAAATAGAGTAAATAATCTAAATATCGCAAGCTTTTGATTAATGTTTTGCGTATTTGTCAGCTCTGACACAGCCTCATTGTCCGCATAAAGCCCATGCATTTATTCACAATCAAATGTCCCAAAGTTTCTAGCGCAAGAACAATTGGAAGCAAGTCTTTGACCATAAAACAATATAATGCCCCGCACGGAAGCCATTAGACAAAGTGTTTGTGAAACGTTCCACCATATCAGATATTGCTTGAGTCCGAATTAAATTCATAGTTATGGAATTACCTCAACTGTCAATAAGCAAGACACTTTTTGCATTTAACTCTTCGATGAACCATAGCCACATTTGCATAGCCATCGCAGATTTGTGACCATCACAGATTTGTGACTATCACTCAGTGGTGGGTTTTTCTAAATCCCCTCGTCAATTCGATAAGACGTAGTAAACAACACCCGCCTGGTACAACTACGGAGCATGCAAAATTCAATAGCCCCACCAGTGACTGAATCTCTACAAGAGTTATATTCGATCGTGATTTGTAACTGTTTAGTCAAAGCCTTATTTTCGAAAGTTTGTCCGCTGGCATTCTTGCTTCCATTAGAAAAGTATATGAATCTATACGTGCACCTAATACGTCTGAAGAAAACAGGGCTGTACTTTCTTAGCATGCTTTTTCTTTATTGGAATACCAGGTTTTCGTCAAAGGGACAAAAATTGTTTAGTGTTTTAAAACAAGGTTCCCTTTTTTGTGAACCAATTTACAAAAATAATACAACATATGAACTACCGCTTTCACCCCAAAAATTTGTTCCAAATGAAGAATATTGCTTTTTTGACGTTTGGTCAGCTGTGTTTCGATAATGACCCGTATAATGCAATCATAAAAAGCCACCCACTCAGGAAACGATAAATGATGTATTACTCAGAATTCAGCTTGCCCCCCCCCCTTTTTTTTTAGACTAAACCTAGACTTAGGGGACGTTAGAATTGCTGCATTTTTCATTAGTTCCCATGAACAGACACAGCTGTTTACTAATATTGTAGATACTCTCTATTTCTGAAGGCTCCGTTTTTTGTCAGAATATTTATTACTATAATATTTTGAAATATGTTCATAAAAAAGGGACGCGCAATCCTTTTTATGTGGTTATTTCCGAGCAGCTATCAGATTTCTGCAACCTCTTAACTGAATGTTGCCTCCAAGTGGGATTTGAAAACCATAAAAACCGTCAACAACAATAACAAAAAATATATATATATATGTATATTTCTGTTAGCTATAACCTTGCAGGTACTGATATTAAATTCCAGCTATAATTGGATATCAATCAGCCAAGGGCATCTTATTTGAGGGACAATCAAAAAGCCACTTGCTTTGAGCAGGCACTTTCGGCTGCGGTTTAGAAACCAATGTGGTTTTATACTAGTATTGTGGTACCTTCGATTCGTTCTGTAACCATGGTCACATACAAACTTTATTCAGATGAATTGCCTAACACTGCTCGCAATAATGTCTGAACAATACGTATTGTTGCAAAACCCTTTGCTACGATTGAAAAAAAAAGGTTTCTGTTGGTGCGCAGGACCTGTTCTACCTGTAGGAGCCTGGCCGCTACTATCTTTGCATGTAAACTTTAATTAATTACGTTCCATGGTAACCATGTACTCTGTCGCCATTTTCGAAACATCTGCTGATCATAACGCCTAGCTGCATATTCCTCCAGACATCTGAGATATTGATTGTATATATATATGACCAAAATCCTGCAGCATATAAACTGCTTAATCCGGATTTACCTCTCTTTTTTTCCAATTGAATATGGAAAGATTGGGACGTTTGTGAAGATAATAAATGCTTAAATCTACAAATTGATTTGACCAGATTTTGGACTTAGAAGCAGCATCAATATGTATTCCCAGAGGTACTGGGAGACATGCAGCTGTCGCTGGCATTATAACAGACCCCTCACACTATGTCAGATTTAAGGCTTCTGCAAACCGAGTCTGGTTATTAGAATTATCCTCCGCAGAAGAAAGCTCAGACGACTCTAAAACCACTGTTGATCCAGTGAATGCGCCAATCGTGCAGTCGCATTTGTTTGTTGTAGCGGCGACAACACATTCTATTAACTGATCTGGCGAAAGTTCAATCATCGTGTGTAGACCTTGGACGTTTTTGGTCGCCTGGCTGCCACCTCTACTGCTACCGTCTCTCTCGTTATTTATTGAACGCCCCATGCCTGAAACTCTTGTGAGTTTACGGATATTAATTGCCCTAGTATTACGATCGCACTTTCACACGACCTGCTCATATATGTGTCAATAAAAACGTTAAATGTCAGCCTGAATCAAAGGCGTGTTTATGCTATATACAGCTATATCACCAAATGGTTTTGTACACAGAAAAATCACCTTACACAAAAGTATTAATAAAGAGTATCACTATCGACATCACTGACCCTTTATTCATAATTAAAACCAAGTATCGGTCAACAGAACAACTGATCAGTGATACCTCTCATATATAATCCGGTATCATATAGGGCTGAACCTTCCCAAAGGAAGCAACCGATGTATAAGCATAAGATGTATAAGATCATAGAATAACAGAGAAATTTCTAACAACAATGTTAGAATTACTCAATAAAATGCCAAGCAAAGCAGGCAGCAGCACCTAACCAAGGTTAGGCCAATGCACATCTAAAATTGTGCACAAAAATCTCAATCTTACTATATTGAGTAAACGCTGCACTGCCGAAAGGCTAAAATAGATCTGCAAACCGAAAAGAGAGGTAATAGATAGAAGAATACTTTATGCTTATCCTTAAAGCAACAATCACAAGAAAATCGTCTGCTCTGTCATCTATTCAAATGTTTCAAGTATCTTTATCAAACAGATTAGACCCAAAACTAGTCTGCTCTGGGTCGACACTGTGTGCTATACCGTTACATTAACCACTAAATATTATCGAAAATGTAAAACAGACAACTTAAGCAGACCACATTTATTTCTTCTTCTTTTTTTAATGTAAGGTACCTTTTCCTTAGAACCAAATCAGCTACAAGAGAAATTAGATTAAATCAACTTGACCGCAAACCAACACACTTGATACATGATGACTCTCTTTTTCAGACGAAGGGCAATACAACCAATCAGAGTATAGCGTATTAATATACATTAATATAGTTCTATAAACACTTGCATAGCTCCTCCTTATATAACATTATCTCCATAGATACGCTTGGATATGCGGAACTATTTTTCCTTGTAATTGCACTCAACTACCCTTTTATAATCGCATGTGTGTAACCTTTTCTTAATATGCATTATGCCATACCAACAAAAGTAGGATACACAAATTTACCCCAGCAAAAGTGTATCTTGCCGCCTGTTTCATTGTCTTATTCACCGTAGAACTCAACAGATGAATCACGGTGACCTGACCCTGATGCAAATTCTGTATACTTCAAGTTGACATAATTGAGCCGCGACAGGAGACCTCCAACAATGTGGTATGTGCGACCACCAAAGCCTCAGATCAGTCTGTGCATGTGCGCAGTCTGCTCAAAGCCTCCGCTAGTCGCTTAAATATTCTATGAAAGTCAAGCCATCAGCAGAGCACCATTTGGAGTTTCTACGGTTATAGCCCGTCTGAGTCTACACTTGCCAAAACACCACAGCGTCGCAGCTCTTATGGCTGCTTTAGTATGAAGTAAAATTATCTGAAGGTTCCTCAGGACATACTTTTGTCAGTTTTGAAGTGAACTATCTATTCATTCTAGAAGGGTCTAAAATCCATTCTGAATGCGCATACATTTCTATCTTCTCTATAAAATAATGCAAAAGAACTACTACCTCTGAACTAATTAAAATGACTACATGCATGTATTTTCAAGACAATTTATAATAATCTATAAAGTCACTTACTGATCCAGACTGTTTATACCTCAATTTCTACGCTCTTTTGATACACAAATACAGTCTTCGACACAATTTAGCAAATGCTTCTCCCACCAAACACTTCCAAAGTTTACGTCACTTCAGTTTAAAGACACGTAATTAATTTAAAAGAGACACAAAATATTGCAATATTTCAGTGTATGCGCATTGCTTGCGAGTAGCTAAATTTAGAGCACAGAAAGTTTATCATAACAGCCAGCCCCCGACATAAATGTACTTAAGCGCCTGGTCTTAAGTTTTGTATTTAAACAACACATGAAATGTGTCAGTGTGAAGTTTTTTTTCGTTTTTTTAAGTTGACTAAGTTTTGACACTATAGTGTAGTTGAAGGCTAGAAAAAATATCGGGTGCGAAATTTGAAAAAAGAAATAGAGGAGGAAGAATGAGAGGAATAATAAATAGAAAAAGAGAAAAGAAAATTGATTACAACAAATACATTGTAACGTCCTTTTGCAGTATTTCATGATGCGTATTGATCTGCTGGATTTCATGATGTACATTTAACGTTACAATAACGTCAATAGAAAGTTTGTGACGCTTCAGGGCGGTCCCCATCTTTTTTGGACATTTTGAGACCCAAAATGATCAAGAACCCACCAACATGTTAATATTTCTTGATTTGTCATAAAATTCTCTATTCAAAAAGCGGAAAAAGTGAATTTCACTATATGACACCCAACTCGTCCCTTTTCGCGTAACGGGTCACATATCGTCCTATGAGGACCAAAACTTGTTACCGGCCATTTTTTTCAAAATTCAGGTTTTTGCATATTTTGCTTTGTTTTCAACCCACCTTTAACATATCTAAGTTTCAAGCCTATATCTTAATTACTTTTTATGATATCAATTAAAACCCAAATCAATTATCTTTAATGACCCCTAAGTATATGTACCAAAAACAAGTATTAATAGATGTGCTCATTTGGCATCCTATAATTCAGATAAAAAACATTTAAACATTTAAGCTGAAACAAATTAATTCGAGACAGATTGTTTTGGCACTACTCAAACTGATCAATTTTTCATAAAGTTTTATGCCAAAACATGTTATGTGATGATATATTCTTATTGCCCTCTTGATAAATATAATTTATACAAGTTATTTTGATGCCAAAACCATGTATCTTTCTTTAAAATATTCTGGCATTGGTAATAACATACTTAAATCTAGAAAATTCCAGTCCAAAAGATTGCTGCTGAAGGTATCACGTTCTGGCTTATGTATACAGATATCAAATTTCAGACAAAATACAACAGGTGTTGAAATAATTTGTTTTGGCATTTCCGTCGGAAAAGAATTTGAAGTGTTCTCAGTTCTAAAACACAGCATGTTGAAAATAACACACAAAGAGTAAGCCCCATTTTGTGGTGGTTTTAAGGATATTTCTTACAGAAAGGGTAAGTAAAACCGAAATACTATTTGACCTAATAAGCGCACATGCTCTAGTACTTTAAGAGTTGTTTTCATAATATGAATTTCTACTTTTCAATCGATTAAGTTACATTTATTTTGGATGAAAACCCAATGTGGATCCTGATCGGCAAGCTTCATGAGAAGCCAGCTGATCTGGATCTTTAGGTTTCTTAAACAATTGTGCACTTATTACGTCGAATACGGTACTATGATTACTACGAATCTACGATTGTTGAGGTAAGGTGATAATATTTCACATGATTGACATGATAATTATATTACCTTTTTAATTTATTTTGTTTTACAATACATGCGCGGATCCAGAAAGTTATTTCAGAGGGGGCCCAACTTTTTTACGCTTTTTAGTTGATTAGGGGAGAGGATACAATTACCACAGTAAGTGGGCCATCATCGGCCCACCAGCGAAACGCCATTAAAATGGTGTTTCACTGGCGGGCCGATAGTGGCCCAACACTGAAAGCTGGCGTGTAAGCTTTGTGGTTTTACCGGGGATCCGGACCAATTTTGCTAAGAAACCCTATATTTTTGTGATTTTTGAGGGAGGGTCCGGACACCCTGTCCCCCCTCTGGATCCGCACATGCACTATGTTGATAATCATTTGCAATATGATACGAAATTTTCGGGCTGCAAAATGTGAAAAATATGATATTCCACATAAGCCACAATAGTCAATTCCAACAAAGTCGCATTATGCTTACTAAAACATAAAATGTGAGTAAAACACCTCAATGAGGCAGTTCTAAGGGTTACCACCAATATAAGAACAGAAATAAGTAAACAATAAATACCATACAAACCCCCAGTTCTACTATAATGATCCTCTCATGATGGGGCGCATATAAAGTCGAGTTAGAGGGTGAATGTACAGGTTTGTAAGCATCACAGATTTCATTGATAGAATCCATCGCGGACTGCTAAATTCTAACAAACTCATTTAAGCCAAATGAAATTTCCCACTCGTATTAATTGGACTGATTCATGTTTTATCAAATCTTTATAGAACACTCTGTAAGCAAATAGTAAAGGCACAGATCTGACGTCGCGTTATGTGGCATCAGATCTGGATTTGCACTGTTTACATGTGTTCCACAAAAGGGATGCCATGCTTATATGGGTTACATTTGTAATATGTGCACAAACCTGTATTTGGCACCTATAGTGGTTAAAAGAAATTAGCATGGTGCAAAATGCCCCCTTTTCACTACTGCGGAGGGTATAAAATTAAATATGCATTCTACTATTCAGTATTTGCCTTTTAGTTTTATGTACCAATTTTGCTCAAGTAATCAAATACATCATAACAGGATAGACGTTTTCAACAAATGCCCAGAATGTCACCCAAAAGCCACCTGACAGTGTAAAACTGACTATTAAGCACACAGTAACATACAATACTGCATGTGCTCAATCCAAATGCTGCATACCGGTTCAACTCTTTGCAGATCGATCTAGGCTTTTAAACGCGTTTTAACTACATTGCTTTTGTTCTTTTGCAGCCAATATGAGTGATACAGAGTGGTCGGACTGGTCTGATGAAGAAAATGTGTGGTCTGCAGTACAAGGAACTGATGACATTGAACAACAACAACCAACTACATTGACCTCTCTAGGACAAGCAATTGAAAATTGCAAAGAACAACAGCCGAATTCAGTGAACCCAGCCGTGAAAGCTTCTGTTGACTGCAAAAAACCTGAGTCACCAGACTCTCTATGCTCTCAGGTGCTAGAACCTGACAATAATGGACAACAACAACCATATTCAATGAGCTTTACGGTGCAAGAAAAAGACAACAGTGAACAACAACAGGTATATTCCGTGAGCTCTCAGGCAACTAACTATAATGAACAGCAACAAGTACATGTATACTCTGTGAGCTCTCAGGTGCAAGTAACTGACAATAGTGACCAACAAGAAACAGACCATGTAAACTCTCAGGTGCAAGTAACTAACAAAAGTGACCAACAAAAAACAGACTATGTAAACTCTCAGATGCAAGTAGCTCACAATAGTGACCAACAAGAAACAGACTATGCGAACTCTCAGGTGCAAGTAACTTACAATAGTAACCAACAAGAAACAGACTATGCGAACTCTCAGGTGCAAGAAGCTGTCAATAGTGACCAACAAGAAACAGACCTTGTAAACTCTCAGGTGCAAGTAGCTGATACTAGTGACCAACAAAAACAGACCATGTAAACTCTCTGGTGCAAGTAACTGACAATATTGACCAACAAGAAACAGACTATGCGAACTCTCAGGTGCAAGTAACTGACAATAGTGACCAACAAGAAACAGACTATGCGAACTCTCAGGTGCAAGCTACTGACAATAGTAAACAACCACAAATGAACACATACAAAACTGAGGTGCAAGTTACTGATGACAGTAAACAACAAAAATTACCAAAGCTGCAAGTGTTAAAGCTTTCATCTATGCATGATGCAGAAGACATTTGTCTGCAGAATCAAAAAGATGCTGTATTTTCTTCTACGCCTGTTACTAATTACTGTAAACAACGTACACAATTGCATCCGTTTGAGTCAGGAAATAATACTATTTGTGCTTCCACTGAAAGAAATCAGCCAAAATACCAAGACTGTACTCTTACGCCTGTGCAAGAGATTGATCGAATTATGCAGCCTAAATATAAAAAGTCAAAACATTTGTCTCTGCATGTAACGGATAAAGAATCACAGCTAAAGCACATAAATACTAGGCGACTGCCAGTGCAAAGTACTGTCACTATAAGGCAAAAAATAAAGATAAAGTTGCAAAGAGAAAATCTCTGAAAAAGAATGTCAATAAAGCTGATGTGGACACTATTAGAGGGCAGAAAATAAAAACAAGTAACCATAAACACAAATCATTACCTAAATTGAAGACAAGACACCACAAAGCAAATTATTTTAAGAAACAGAAAGCAAAATCCACCATGATCAAAGAATTAAACACGCCCTTCACACGTCGAAAGAAATGAAGAAACAGCAAGCAATTAAAACACAGCCCAAACAAAATTTCTCCAAATTTCTAATACAGAATCATATTGACGGGTCTAGTTAGTTCTGAAGATGACAAACCATTGATTTTCTTAACTAAATCTATTCAAGAAGAAACTGATGTTGTCAAAGATCCAACGTACAGGCCAAACATTAATGACGCCAATTCATCAGATTCTGAATATTCAGAAAATCAGTCAGAATGGGAAAGAGCATCCACAAAAGAAAAAAATATACTGTCAAAACTGTTGGACAAGTCTTTGAAAAAAGCTAAAAAAAGCATCAAGTCAAACAAACAGGGAAAACCAAGAATTCAATAAGAAGTCAGTAAAAGCCAAACAATTGAAAATGCAAAAGAGATCCATGTGTAATTTGAAAAACAGTTCTAGAATTTCAACATCTAAATGCCACAGGAAGCTGACTTATAAGCATGGCAAAGAACCCAAAACGCCAAGTACTTCTGAATCAGTGGAATATTCAAATGTCAATGTCATAGAAACCGAAGTCAGCCTTAAAGAAAACTTTGCGTCATTAATTCAAAAAGCCAAACAGGAAAGCCAAAAAGAAGTGGAGCTGAGGCAAATGATTGAACTAGCACATGAAAAAAGATTAGATCAATTATTATTTAGCAACGGATATATAAGACAAACTGTACCTTCAGATGGAAATTGTTTTTTCGGGGCTGCTATTGTCGCATTATCTTCTAAAGTGGATGCAGCTACACTACGAAATCAGCTATGTACACATTTAGAAGATAATATGGAGGAATATGTTGGGTTTCTGATGAGCAAAACTAGAGACATCGATGATTTGACCTTCATCAAGAGCTATTGCCAGGAAATTGATGTGCTGAAACAGACTGGTTATTGGTCAAACAAAGCAGGAGACTTTCTTCCGTTGGCTCTATCAAACTGGAGTAAACGACCTGTGAGGATCTACACAAGCAAGCATAACCAACCAATTATTGAGATTCAACCTACTCTTGGGCCTGTTTGCAATACAACACCACTAACACTAGCCTACACATAATTGCCTGGCTTTGCGGAGCATTATGATGCTTGTAGAAAATGTATTACAGAGAAAACGGTACATGGAATAGAAGCCTACCCGCACACTGAGAAAGTTGAAGAAACTACTGCTGATACTGAGTATTATGTTGATCCAGAAAATCAAACTGCAATAGCACATAAAATTATCATCTATGACCATGTTACAGACCCCCCTGACACTATATATGATGAAAGAACTGACGGAAATGACATAGAAGGTATATCATTTGGTCCAGAGTTCATAGCACAGCCATTTAGTTTTACTCAAGACAGAGGGGACACAGAAATGAATGATGAACCCAGCGAAAGCACAGCGTCTAACTCTAACATTCAGGAAGAAGATGTATCTACCATTGTACCACAACATTTCCAAGCAGTTACTCCAAGAAAAGCTGCTAAGTTTGTTACACCAGTCAAAAAGAAGACTGTAAGAAAACGAAAAGCGACACCTCAAATTTGGAAAAAAGAATGTAAGGAAACAATTGAGATTGAGTGGAAAGAAATACGAAAGTACAACTGGAAAAACAATGCCAGAGAAACAAATGAAACCACCTTGTAACAACTGTAGATTCAAATGCACATCAAAAATTTCCAAAGAAGAACGGCAGAGACTTTTCTCCTCCTTTTGGACCCTTGAGTCATATGAAAGACAAAAATATTGTGTATGCTGCAATGTAACAGAACGTAAAACAAGGACATACATTGATGAGAATGAGAGCGCCCAACCTAAGAAAAGGATGGTAGTTAGGACTTACAATTTAGAAAGTGGTGGACAGGTACACAATGTATGTAAAAAGTTTTTCATGGCTACCCTTTGTGTTGGCGATGCCTATGTCAGCCACGCAATGAAAATGAAGTTGAATGGCCGTTTTAGTGGCAATAGAAATCATGGGAAACATACACCATACAGCAAGACAGAACAGATCAAACTATTAAGAATTCATGAGCATATTGAATCATTTCCAAAAGTTGCAAGTCATTACATAAGAAAGACTTCCACAAGACAGTTTTTGGGGCCAGAGCTTAACATATCCCGTATATACGACTTATATCAAGAGAAGTGCCAGTTAGAAGGTGAAGAACCTGCGTCAAATTACATATATAGAAAGGTGTTCAATGAAGAGTACAATTTCTCTTTTCACCTTCCAAAGAAAGATCAATGCAATTTATGCAACAAATATCATCAGGCAGTCAGAGAGGGTAAAGAAACTGCTGTAATGAAGGAAGAATATGACACACACCAAGCAAGGAAAGTCAGGTCAAGACTGGAAAAAGAGACAGACAAGGAGAAAGCAAAATCCTCTACCAACATGTTTGTGGCCACGTTTGACCTCCAGTCTGTCTTGTACACACCTTGCACATTAGTTAGTTTGATGTACTATATGAGAAAATTATGTTGCTACAACCTGTCTGTCTATAATTTAAGTAATCAGTCTGGTACTTGCTATCTGTGGTCAGAGGTAGAAGCTGGGAGAGGGTCGTGTGAAGTTGCCACGTGTCTGCGCCTGCAGCTGCAATCATTGCCACTGAACATAGAGCATGTTGTTTTGTATTCAGATGCTTGTGGGGGACAAAGCAGAAACCAAATTATTGCCACCAGTCTAATATCAGCTGTTTCAACAATGGACAGTATTGCTGTCATTGACCATAAGTTTCTTGAAAGTGGTCTCACGCATATGGAATGCGATTCTATGCATTCAGCGATTGAATTCGCCAAAAAAGACACCAATTTATATACAAACTCAGTGGGATACTGTCATGCACATGGCTAGACGTAAAAATCCATATTCTGTAGTTCCTCTAAAGCATGGAGATATCATTGACTTCAAACAAATAAGAGCTCAGAAGATAAAAATGTGAGGACTACAGTGGATGGTAAGAAGATAAACTGGACAAAAATACGATGGATGCGCTTTCAAAAGGAGAGTCCAAATACTTGCTTTATTAAGTATGAACTTGATGAAGAATTCCAAGCCATCCAACTCACAGGGATAAAACGAGGAAGAAGCACAGATGTGACTTCTACAAGTGACAAGCTGCCAAGGAGGTATCATGCAAAGCTTCCCATATCGGCTGCGAAAAAGAAAGATCTAGTTGACCTCTGTAAATCTGGAATAATACCAACTGAATTTCACGACTACTATAAAACACTTCCTGCACTACAAAACAAAGCTGACAGGCTACCCTCACCAGATGTTTTAGAGTCTGATAGTGACAGTGACACTGACAATGAATAGAGTATATACGAACATAGCAATGCTGTCTCATGTTTGGCTGTTTAATTTAGGTGGGCACATAGATTTGAGCGCGATTCTCATTCTAAATTTACTTCATAAATGTGTTCTGTAATGACCAACTAATTTAGAGACAGTCACTGTAAAGCTTCCTGAGTGTGTTTAAAGGAAATAAGACTGGTCTAATGTATACAAACTATTCTAGTCTTGTGGAGAATTAACTTCTTTTGAATGCTTTTTCCTCAAAGATCTGCTTGAAAATGTGGCATTGAAGCTAATTTTGGACATGCAAACTTAAATAAATTCCTTAGTCACAACCAGAAACATAAGATACAAGACAGCACTAAAGAATAGACATTGACTCTAAATTAAAACCATCCAAAATACATATTCATTCAGAAGTATTTAACTCACATGCAATACAACATGAAATATTTAATGTTTCATATCATAACTTGTTATGGCATGAAGAAGGAATTTCGCAAGTTTGCATGTGTCTTATATAAAGCAGCAAAGTCTGCTTAATGGTCTTGGACAACTCTTGCCAGAAACTGTTTACATAGATAGTCGCCTAGTGTAGTCAAAATGCTTAAGAATACTGCTTTACACTTTGCACCATGATATTTCAATGACATACGAGGGTCATCCAATAAAGAATGAGACTTTTGCTATAGTGCAGTGAATTTACATGATAGACTTCTGAAATCTCATTCAAAGCTAGCATGTCTTTTTGGCTATTCACATGTACCATATTCGACGTGTTTCATAGTTCCAATTTTTGTTGCTAGGCAACATCAGAAGATTATGTGAATACGCGTGGACAGCTCACAATAGGTGGTCACCATGGAAACAGATTAAGATGTATAGTTTATTTTTCTAGTAATACTTGTATTTGCTCATGCAATCTGTCTATAACCAATAGGGAAAACTAATGCTCCAGAGTCTTAAGATGTTACCATGGAAACAAAGCTTAAAAATTCAAGTTTCCAAGAAATATATGGTATTTTTCGCTGACCTCTTGACTTCAAAAGCTAATATCAAACAGTCAAAGGCAGTTTAAGTAAACAGGGCTTTGTTCATGTAACCTAAATAACAATCAGCTGCACATAAACATACCTTTTGTAGTTACCATAGCAACGCAAAGTAGTGTGTTTTTAAAAAATAGAGTAAATTGGTTGCTAGGCAACCAAAATAAAGGATATGCATATTTGGTTCTTCTTTTATATAATGTTATGCAACACTAAGACTGTTCAGTTGAAGAAATGATATACAGAGGTTAAATTCTATCTGTGATCGAAAATAAACAACTTTGAATGACCGCATGAATGCAAAAAATAATACAAACGCGGCCATGCATCTTCAAGTCATTTAATGAAACATCCCGTTACTATGGCAACTAATCAATCACAAACATATTGTTTCTATTTCTGACTTGCTAAGATGTCATACTATCATCATGGTGAATTTTAACTAAATGCACACACAGATTTTCAGACTATGAAGAAAGTCTCATTCTTTATTGGATGACCCTCGTATCAGACCGAAAAATAGACAAACTTAGCTGCAGATTTAAAGGTTTTGATTCCTTTAATGTTGATCAAAATTCACTGATTCCAGTGGTACATGAAGCATTGAAACAGTCAAAATCTTATAAAATTGCTTCTTCTGTTTTGTGTCTGTATTGATGATTGCTAGAAAACGCATGATAACTTTGATAATATCAGTACAAAGTTTTACGCATAACATTAGTTTTCTATGTTTATTTGGAATCAATTGTTGCATGTAAATCAACATCTCATCCCAAAGATTTTAGGTGGTATAACCTATTTTTAAAATATAGCCTCCAAAATTTTAGACTATTACCAAACAAATTTACAAGGGCAAAACTAAAATTCTGGAGGATATCATTTTCAAATGGTGCATTATATTGGTAGAAAAGTACCATGCAACAATTGATATATTACATAATAGCCAATACTTATTTTATATTTTTGTCTGATCAGCTAATGAAGATCATTTTTATAATGGTCAGAAAACTACTGATTTATGACATTATTATAAAATGATTAAAACCAATAAAATAGTTAAAACATGGTTGCTGTAACTTGGTTTAATGTGGCTTAGCATTACCTGCCCCCAAATTGAGTATGACCAGGGAATGTCACAATCACACACTGTAGACCTACCCATAGCACCGTTAAGAAGTAACACGGGAATTGAACAGTCACATGACATTAAACTTCTGTATCACTAAACTTAACATTACGCAATCTGAATTTAAACAGTCAGTTAGGTAAAATGACAAATATATTCAGACCTGTTTTAAAATGTCTTAAACATTGGTTTACTGACCTCATAAAAGAACTAGGGAAGATGCATAGTAAGACTTATACCGCTACGATAATTGTCAGTATTGATTTTAATATGCCTGAATCACTGCCATCTTTATGATGTCAATGAACAGTCGTTACAAACTTAAGTATTTCATTCACAACGAAAATGAGTATAATTTCCGAATAAATATGGTATTAACCGAAGGCATAACATACTTACAGGACCATTCTAAAGTATGCCAAATTCATTTAATTTTGCTTGGTTGCATTTGGTCTTATATTTGAATTTTAAAGTCTCCAACTGTAGAAAGACAGAAAGTAGTAAATTGATATACATGATTTGGCAGAACGAAATGGCTAATCTACTATAATTATATTTATGCCAAAATATTCTATTTCACAATATCTTGTTTTGGTTTAGATGGTAAACAAAATATATCATAATACGCAAGTACCAAAACGGTTTAAAGCGAGATGATATGTTTTGGCCTTTCAATGAAGTTTCTAACATGAAATTTTTGAAAAAGCCAAAACCATGTAACTTAATTTACATCATTATGGCACTGAAATATGTCATAAAATGTTGTAGATGTTTTAGTGTCAAAACCAATTAATGTCTTTTATCTCTTTTTGGCACAAATGTATCATAAAAATACTATAAAATAGAAAATGCCAAAAAGAAGCGTAATTAATTATCAGTAATTAAAACGTAACTGATGATCGCACAAGTAATTGAAAGTGTGTCGATGAATTACTATCATAGTAGCCATTTTATTTTTAGGGAACCAAAGTTAGGAACTTTAATATGCATTTGTTTTAAGCAACCAAATATTTCAAATTGATTTTTCTCAAATGTTTACAAAACATAGATAATGGGTTTTGGTCCTTATAGGACGATATACATATCAAATTACATTACATTACATCGCATTACATATGCGATTCGTACTCACGCACACGAAAACACTCCCAGCACTGCGCATCGTCCGTCATCTTTATCAGATAAATACTAATGCAGTATGCGTAGTGTTTTACTTGCAATTTACGACTTAGTAACATTTATGTCTTAGACGTGTCAGGACGGACATTTTCCAAAGTTGAACCAGTACATAGCAATGCACCTCGCAGACGGTGGGGAGTTTGGTCAAGAATCCAGTATTATGCCCATTGAGCAACAGTGCAATGCAAATGCAACAAATACCCCAATACGAGCTTATCATTTTTTATGCTTCAACCACAGCAGAATCTAGGACGAATATTTTGTACCAGTAAAAAGCATCTAAGCCCCCGTCAGCTTAGGTTGCTGTCCGTTCTAAGACGGTTGTTCTGTTGTTTTTGATTCGTTGTCAGTTGTTACTCCCAAGTTCTATGTTTTGCTGCATGTAACTTCACGTTCATTCTAGTTTTGCAATCATCTTGGTGGGGAGGAGAGAGTTGGTTGCTTTCGTGATTGTTATGTTGCTCTTCCTCGCTGTGCCATAGGTTTGTCTGCAGTGTGTGATTGTGTTGTTTCCTGATCATGCTCACTTTTTTTAAAGCAACCAATCAACGAATTAATGCTTGCTGTTACGATAAGATAGTCTGTTCTATTCAGTTGCTGTATGAATGCTAGTTATTGTTGTTTTCGAAGTCGTCCAGTTCTGGTATCTACACGGAAGAAAAAAAACTTATTCTACCTGTTATCTTTTTTGACAGTGAAAAATACCAAAAATAAAGTTGATTCGTGATGATACGTATTTTTTTTAATATTCAAGTAGTATTTTGGCCAAGAGACTTAGAGATTTCTTCGATAACCAAGAGCTTAACCATAATGGTAGTGTTTTTTTTTTATTTTTATTTTATTCTATTTTTTTTAGATAAAAAGTAATATTTAATATGATTTTTTAAGCCTTTTTCATTTTAGATATTACTTTTTATTTTAAAAAAATCACAAGTCTTTATTTTTTTAAAGCGTCGTGAATAACAAAAATATTGAGGTATAAGATAGGCAGACAAATTAGAGAATGATACATTAAGAAAAGTAAGACTTAGAAAAAATGTTTCCGCTGAGGATTGAAATCAGGACCAGTAGCGTGTTAAGCGGATGTGATAACAAGTACACCACGGAAAAATACGTTGCCACTAAAAATCTGTTACTGATTATATTCTTTAGTTAACCAAGTATTTACATCTTTTAAAAAATAGTTTGCTAAACATGCTGATAAGGACTCAAATGTCTTTAGACCCCATGTGGCATACTTATTTCAAAGAATTAAATACAACTGATAACCACCAACCGTGAAAATCCACTGGTAGATGCTGATTTACCAAGCCTAGAAAATATCCAAGCTAAAAGTCCGAGAATCGCACGTGTCGCCTGCCAAAACAGAAGTCAAACAATAACAAGGCAAATTTGTCGAATTTATATCCCCGACGAAGGGTTATTTTAGACAAACTAATAAATCACAAAGTATAAATCCCATTTCGCTAACCCCTAAGGTCACCTTGGGTATCATACAGATCAAAGTTAAATGCCTATTAACTTGTTTTCAGTGGTTAGTTAAAAAAAAAAAGATGTACAATTTCAATATCTGAGTCAGATGCTACGGGTGTGTGTAAGGTCAAAGTATTTGAATAAATTGAATTTTGACCTTTTGACCCAAGGGTGTGTGTGTGTGTGGGGGGGGGGGTGCTGGGGTAGGTGTTTGTGGGAAAAACATTTGCTTCCATGTTGCTGCATTCGTGATTCCCTTAAATTTGATATGCAACATAATACCCATAGGACAGAGACCAATTGCCTTACTAGATTCTAGTTAGTCAATTAACATTAAATCCATCTCCACAGCAGCAACTATTTATTAAATGTCAACTGCTCTTCAAAACTGCAAGATTAATTGTTTATACAGTTTGCTCCCTGGGAAACTGGAAGTTATAATGCTTATCGCATTAATAAATTGGTTTTAAAGCTATGTTTTATTCCATTGTCACAATATAGATCACAGCAACAACAATAACAGGTAGAGATGTCTATGCTTTAGTACGAAAATAAGTGTAAGTTTATACCAAAAGGGATGGCAGTTCAGCTGCTACCTAATAACAGATATATACTCAGAAGAAAAAGTTTAGTCAGTATTTATGTTTTCTTATAAAATCAACAATACTGCATATATCATTGTCAAATTTTATACATGAGTTGTATCATCGTAACTTTACATGTACCTGTTTATTGCGTGACAAATAATGCCTCTATTAGACTGTATCAACCAAATTTCAAAATGTACGATGTGCACGTGCTGCGGTAAACCAGCATGGTTATTTTCTCATATACTGTTCGATATTGAAAGAGAGTTGTTCCTATGGCAATAAACCGGAGAAAGTTTAGTGCTAGCAAGCTTAATTCGCCGTCCAGGCTAGCAACAAATTACAGAAATACCGCGTTTTGACGTCTTGAAACAGGTACACGTGTTGCTGACGTAACACGCAGTTTCGGATGCAATGAGCAAACAATTTATCGTCTGCAAACACGTTTTCTTTGGCCTGGCATTAAAAATGACAAGCCTCCGTTGGGGAGACCACGGACAACGACGCCATTTGAAGCTGGGATCATAGTGACGTCAACATGACGTAATCGCTTCATGGCCGCTTGGAAATTTCTTAAATTCCTTAGTCATGCAACAGGTACAAGAATTTCCGTATGTACTGCCAGAAGTCGTCTGAGGGGCTCTAGACTGATTTTTGAATTTGAAATTTGAATTTTAATGTTGACCACTTTGTGTAATTTTGATGAAGAAAATGGCTATATTTTCAAAATGTTTGTTGAAAATGTTCACATTTGTAAGACATTACATGAATTTTATTTTGAGTAAGGTTTTTGTCAATATTAAGACTGTCTTATAATTTTTTCACACAGTGTCTGTACTGACTAAACTTTTTCTTCTGAGTATATATTTGTACTAAAACAATACGAGGTTAAACATTTACCGGTGATAAATCCTTCACATTTCTACCTATTATTAGGTGGCAGCTGAATTGCCTACCTTATTGGTATAAACTTACCACTATTACCGAACTAAAACAATATGAGTTAAAACATTATCTGGCGATAAATCATTAAAGTTTCTACCTGTTATTAGGTGGCAGCTGAACTGCCATCCCATTTGATATAAACTTCCACTTATTTCTATACTAAAACAATACGAGGTAAACATTTTCAGGCGATAAATCCTTAACATTTCTACAGGTTATTAGGTGGCAGCTGAACTGCTATCCTTTTTGGTATAAACTTACACTTATTTTCGTACTAAGGCAAAATGAGATAAAAAAATCTAAGTGATAAATCCTTAACATTTCTACCTGTTATTGTTGTTGCTGTAATCTAGATCGTGACAATCAAATAAAACATAGCTTTAAGTAAGCAATTGTAATGTTACACAACGATCAGTTGCAGTTCTGCTGTCACCAAATTCTGAAATGTATGCTATTTAACTGTAAGTTGATGCCATAAGGAGTGGCAATTTAGCTGCCACCTAACTACAGGTATAAATGCTAAGGACTTATCATTGGAAAATGTTTTACCGCATATTGTTTATTGCACAAAAATAAGTGTAAGTTTATACTATAAGGGGTGGCAGTTCAGCTGCCACCTAACAAAAGGTAAAAAATAAGGGACTTATCACTGGAAAATGTTTTACCGCAGATTGTTTATTGCATAAAATAAGTGTAAGTTTATACCATAAGGAGTTGCAGTTCAGCTGCCACCTAACTACAGGTAGAAATGTTCAGGACTTATTACTGGAAAATGTTTTACCGCAGAGTGTTTATTGCGCAAAAATAAGTGTAAGTTTCTACTATATGGGTGGCAGTTCAGCTGCCACCATATTACAGGTAGAAGTATTAAGGAATTATCATAGGAAAGTGTTTTATCGCAGATTGTTTATTGCGCAAAAATAAGTGTAAGTTTATTCTACAAGGGGTGGCATTTCAGCTGCCACCTAACTACAGGTAAAAATGTTAAGGACTCATCACTGGAAAATGTTTTACCGCAGATTGTTTATTGCACAAAAATAAGTGTTAGTTCATATTAAAAGAGGTGGCAGTTTTGCTGCCACCTAATTTGGTTTAAAGCTTACACATTTGTTTTACAAAACACACATAAATTAAGATTACTGTTATGTAATTTTTTTCTTCAAATGAAACAGTATTTAGCCACTTATCGTCTGCTTCCCTAGTCTGTTGATGTTCTTATGTAGCTCTTATGTAGCTTATATTGCAAACAATTTGGACCCAGATCAGACTGCCCCCCCCCCGTAACATTGTCTTCCATGAAAAGAAATCTCCATGAAAAATCTAGTCTGAAATGCATTTAAATGTGTGCAGCAGACTAGAAATGCAGACAACATTTTAAGAAAAAATTTATTGCTGGCTAAACATTAATCAAACTTTCTGGTGTAGATTTGTAAAAAATGCTTGTCACAATGCAGGATGCAGATTGTTATTTTAACAACTGAGAGTCTTGCTAGCAAATTGATGTTGACAGATTTTTAACACTTAAACAAACACTGATTTTGAAGCTCCTCCCAACATTTTAAACTCTGGTCGTGTGTCTCCTGGGTAATGACGATGTTCGGCAAAATGTTTTGACCCAGGGTCGGGTGGGGGGGGGGTGGGGGGGCGAGTTGGAGGGGGGTTGCGGGCAAAATATTTGCAACCATGTTGCTGCATAACTGGTTCCCTTTAATTTGATGTGCAGCATATCCATCTTCTAAAAAAATTGAATTTAGACGGTCGGGAGGGGGCAAACTATTTGCTACTGTGTAGCTGTATCGTGATTCCATTCGATTTTTGGTATGCAACGTAACCATATACTAAAAACGCTGAATTTTGACATATTGACCCCCGCTCAAGATCGGGGGATGGCGGGGGCTGCAGGCAAAATATTTGCTACCATGTTGCTGCATTCGCAATCATGTTTAATTTCGATACGCAACATGACCACGTTCAGAAAAAGCTGAATTTTAACCTTACGATCCCCAGGGTCGGGTGTTGTGGAGGTGTCTGTGGGGAAAATATATCTTACCTTGTTGCTGCATACCTGATTCCCTTTAATTTGATATACCACGTGACCATGTTCTTAAAAAATTGAAATTTGACCTTTTGAACCTATCCTCAGGGTCGGGGATGGGTGAGAGGGGCTACGGGCGAAATGTTTGCTACCATGTTGCTGCATTCATGATTCTATTAATTTGATATACAACATGACCATGTTTTGATAAAGTTGAATTTTGACCTATTGGCCCCAGTGTGTGTGTGTGGGGGGGGGGGGGGGGTGGGGAATGGCGTGGGGCTGCGGGCAAAATATTTTATACCATGTTGCTGCATTCCGGATTCTCTTAAATTTGATAAACAGTATGACCATGTTCTGCAAAAGTTGAATTTTGACCTATTGACTTAACCCCAAGGGTTTGTGGGGGGGGGGGGGGTTGAGGTTGCGGACAAAAGCTTTGCTAACAGGTTGCTGCATTTCTGATTCTCTTTTATGTGATATGCAACATGGCCAAGTTGTGAAAAAGTTGAATTTTGACTTTTTGACTCCACCGCCTGAGTCGGGGGTGGGGTCTGCGTGCAAAATATTTGCTACCATGTTGCTGCATTCGTGATTCAATTTTATTTGATATACAACATGACTATGTTTTGAAGGAGTTGAATTTAGACCCATTGACCCCACCTCAGGGTCAGCAGGGGGGGGGGGGTGCTGCGGGCTGCTGTTGATGCAAACCTGATTCCCTTTAATTTTATATGCAACATCACCATGTTCTCAAAAAGTTGAATTTTGACACTTTGGCCCCACCCCCTAAGTCCACCCCTAGGAGGTCGGACCCAGGCCTTCAATAAAAATCATGATTGATATGTTTCATATTTATTGTACCTCTGTCTGCATGTAAAGTTTAAATATACAATAAAAAATATTGACAACTGACTGAGAAATTGCAAAATTTAAATATTTCACCTTTGACCCCACCTAAGGGGTCAATTTAAATTTTAGTCAATGCCATGCTTATCTACAGGCACTTGGTAATCATGGCCAATAGTGAGAAGTTGTCAGATTTTGTAGTTTTGGAGAAATGTTAAGTTTAGTCCACAAAAAAAGCCAATACAGCTTTAGCATTAGCCGAATCTTAATTTAAAAAAGGCCAGTACTCCACACTGGTCAATGTAAACGCACCGGTGGTTGCTACAGCGAGCTGGTGGTGGCATTTTTACGCACTGGTGATGGCTTAAAAGGTAGAAAAAATCTATACCTGTTGACTTTATGATTTATTTATAAGCTTGCATTTATTTCATTTGTGATGACACCGGGCGCACAGACCAACGGTAATATTGCAGTTTATGGCTCTGCCAAGCAATTGGTGAGTTAATTCATGGTTTGGACTGCAAATCCAACACAGTTCTGGAGTTTTGCCATGACAGGTGCCTTTTTCTAGTATAACTGCCTAAATTGAGGGAAATCTGCATGTCTAAGCGCAGCTGTTGTCATATTCCCATGAAATAACATCCAAAAAACTATTACCACTTTGTATTTTTTCTTGGTAAACTGGCAAATGTTTTATTGAGGAATTTTTTATTACAACGCATTGGGAGCATTATTTGACGCATTGATACAACGCACTGATGGTTGCCTAGATGTGCCATGGTTGCTGGTACAGCCTCACCACAACATTCACTGTTTTTATAAACGGCACACAGATCGCATGATATTTCAGTACTGTGACGAAGACTCAGGTGAGCCTGTGCAAATGTACAGACTCGCCAGAGCCTTCTCTGCATAGAAAAAAAATGGATAGTAGTAATCGTTTTTGGATGTTATTTCATGGGACTATGATAACATAGCTGCAGCTGTGCATAGACATGCAAATTTTCCTCAAGTTAGGCAGTTACAATAGAAAAAAAGCACCTGTCACTGTCAAACTCCACAACTGTGTTGGATTTGTCGGTCAAACCATGATGTAAATCGCCAATTGCGTGGCAGAGCCATAAACTGTAATGTTACTGCCGGTTTCTGCGCCCAGGTGTCATCAAAAGTAAAACAAAAGCAAGCTTATAAAGAAATCATACAGTCTATAGGCATAGATGTTGTGGTTTTTGTACACTGATGAAGGCTCAAGCGTGACTCTGCAAATGTGTAGCCTCACCAGAGACGCTCCAGAGCTAGCCCTAGTCGCACTTTGATAGTGTTTCCGCCTATTTTTCAGATTGGCCCAAAATCTTTTAATTTAATGAGATTGTTTAACCGTTGTGATACATTGCGATAGTTAAGAAGTCTCCATGCGAGCTTAACAGTTTTGTGCTTCAACAACAGCAGAATCTAGGGCGATGATTTGGTACCAGTAAAATGCATTTTACTGGTAACGTTGTGATACATTGCAATAGTTAAGAAGCCTCCATGCGAGCTTAACATTTTTTTGTGCTTCAACAACAGCAGAATATAAGGCGATGATTTGGTACCAGTAATATGCATTTTAGCACCCCAGTGGCTTAGGCTGCTGTCTATTCTATGGTGGTGGTTCTGTTGTTGTTGGTTACTCCCATTATAGGATTCTGTAATTGTTCTATATTTTGTTACTTTATGTCCATTCTTGTTTTGCGATCATCGCGTTGGGGAAAAGAGAGAGCTGAATGTTTTGCTTAGTTTGTCTTCCTGGTGTCTCATGCTTGTTTTGTGGCTATTCCTCTCAGTGCCATGGGTTTGTCTGCAGTTTGTGATTGTGATATTTCCCAATCATACTCACTTACTATTTTTGGGTGTCATTCATGCGAACAGCGATGGCTTTGGCGAGTCTGCACATTTGCTTGGTCTAGTCTGAGCCTTCGTCCCCGTTCAAAATTCTTATGTGGTGGCTCAATGGCGATTGAATGCCAATTTGTGCGAGCAGTGAAGGCTCTGGCGAGACTGTACATTTGCACAGGCTTACCTTAGCCATCGTCACTGTACAAAATCTCTTGTGCTGCCTAAAATGGCGATTTGTGTGCTATTCACGCCAGCAGCGAATACTTTGGTGAGTCTGCATATTTGCGCAGCCAATGTCACTAGACAATGCGGTAAGTAGCTAGATCTTTTGTGCTGGCAGGGAAGGCTCTTGGGAGTCTGCACGTTTGCACAGGCTCGCCTGAGCCTTCGTCACAGTATCGAAATATCATGTGCTGGCTGAAATGAAGATTTTTGTAACGTTTATGTGAACAGCGAATACTGTGGTGAGTCTGCACCAGCAACCACATCACTTCTGTGCAACCATCAGTGCGTTGTATCAATACGTCAAAAATGCTCCCAGTGCGTTGTAATAAAATTCCTCAATAAAACA
Organism: Loripinus fragilis; assembly: GCA_964019695.1. Classification (NCBI taxonomy): domain Eukaryota; kingdom Metazoa; phylum Mollusca; class Bivalvia; order Lucinida; family Lucinidae; genus Loripinus; species Loripinus fragilis. The sequence continues at coordinate 174,085 of CAXHUL010000698.1, forward strand.
TTTGCTAGTTTACCGAGAAAAAATACAAAGTGGTAATAGTTTTTTGGATGTTATTTCATGGGAATATGACAACAGCTGCGCTTAGACATGCAGATTTCCCTCAATTTAGCCAGTTATACTAGAAAAAGCACCTGTCAAGGCAAAACTCCAGAACTGTGTTGGATTTGCAGTCCAAACCATGAATAAATCACCAATTGCTTGGCAGAGCCATAAACTGCAATGTTACCGTTGGTCTGTGCGCCAGGTGTCATCACAAATAAAATAAATGCAAGCTTATAAATAAATCATAAAGTCAACAGTTATAGAATTTTTTTTACCTTTTAAGCCATCACCAGTGCGTAAAAATGCCACCACCAGCTCGTTGTAGCAACCACCGGTGCGTTTACATTGACCAGTGTGTACTCAGTCAAAAGTTTTCACATGACCCCCATATTAGCCTGTATTTTATGATGCTGTAGCCTTCTGTAAAATTTGAACGAAATTGTTGCATCCATTCATGGGTTATTGAATTAGCCAAAATATAAGTTAAAAAGGGTCACAACTTGTTCAAAATTTTGAAGATTACTCCCCTTTTTTTTTCAAAGTTGACATGTATTTAAAAATCATAAACTTTTCTGTGAAGTTTGAATGAATTTAATGCATCCCTTCAGGAGTTATCGATCGGAAACCAAAAGAGTGACAAGGCGGACGACGACGACGGAGATATGATTCCTATATGTCAACCATGCTTCACAGGTGACACAACAATCAGAACTGGATTATAAAATAAGTACAGATGAAGTACTCTCAGCTATAAGTTCATCTAAAAACAACAAAAGTGCTGGTTTGGATTCTTTGCTAAATAAAATGCTGAAATGTTCATCATGGAAGTTACACTATGACGAACAAAATGGCTCCTTTAATGGCACAGTAACTAGTGATCACATGTTTTGATAAAAGCCTTGATACATAAATATACACGCATAAAGACTTTTTTTTTAACAAAATTGAGATTAACTGATGTAAGTGATTGTTATTATCAGGTTGATAAAATGACGTATTCCCAATTAAGGTTATGTGTGAGGTGCAATGATAAATGCACGTTTTTTTCTCATATAACTTGGATATAACTTGGATATCATGCGACAGTCTGCATGCCTAGTGTTAAACCCAATCACGGTTTATAGCTATGGTTTCCTCTTAAATTGCACGACGGTGGGTCAGGCCTCAGACTCTATGACGGCTCTGACGTAAAGCTTTAATCGTGTGGTTGGTGTCTGATGCTTATCTGTAGCTGGACCCACCGTGGCTCAACTTGAGGTTTTCTTTAGCTCTGACTATCTGTGAGTCATGAGTCCTTTTCTTTGTTTCATCATGGTGTAGTAATTTGATTAGAGTGTTTTTCCATGATGATACATTGCATTAGTTAGATGGCCTCCACACGAGCTTAACATTTCTTGTACTTCAACAACAGCAGAATCTAGGGCAAAGATTTGGTACCAGTAAAATGCATTTAAGCCCCCCGATGGCTTAGCCTGCTGTCCGTTCTAAGGCGGTGGTTCTGTTGTTGTTGACTTTTTGTTTATTATTATTCCCATTGTGGGAGTCTGTAATTGTTCTATGTTTTGTTGTATGTACTTTATGTCCATTCTAGTATTGCAATCATCTTGATGGGGAAGAGAGAGCTGATTGCTTTGCTTAATTTGTCTTCCTGGTGTCTCGTGATGGTTGAGCGGCTCTTCCTCGCGGTGCCATGGGGTTGTCTGCAGTTTGTGGTATTTCCTGATCATACTTACTATATAGTAGTGCAACAGGCGACAGTCAAAGCCCTACTTTGTTTTATTTTATTAATGATAAACCATCTGTTTTACGGAATGCAACTGATGGTGTCACCATAGGAGATGTAAATCCTAATTGTCTTTTATATGTTCATGATCTTGTTTTGCTCTCGAATTCAAAAGAAGGCATTCAGAGATCACTAAACTCCTTAAGGACGTATTCCTTATCATGGGGCCTATAAGTAAATTTAGATACAATCTAAACGTATACTATTTAGAAAAGCAACAAAGCCTGATACTACAAAATTCTTCTGCAATGCTTCTCAAATTGAAACTGGCATCAGAGGTATTAGCTTTATTCAGTTGGAGCTCTGAAGGGTATATTTGACTTACCATACTGTCAAAATAAACATTATTTACACCCAAAACGTCGTCCAAACATCTGGAAGTAGTGTTAAACGCATCAATGACATCAGCCTGCTTATCATCAGAAAGAGACATCATAGAGTCCCTCTCTTAACAAAACAGGAACAAACCCGCAACCAGGGGAGCACAACCAGCGCCCGCAGGAATCCCAACCACCCATCCACACAATTTCCCATTTTTAGATGATGATATCCTCACTCTACACCCATTGGTGTCTATATCTCTCCTCAATCGTTTTGCTAGAGCATCTAGCTATGTTACTGACTTCAACACTCGCAATAAATTGTTAACTCAAAAACTTCTTAAACAAGGCTATCGGTATCATAAACTTAGCAAAACCTTTTCTAAATTTTATAGACGCTACTATGATTTTATATCTAAATTCCAAGTTGGGCTTAAATCTCTCTTGCGCCAAGGACTTTCCTGACCTGAATTCTATGGTGACTTTGTTTATAAATTGAAGAAGATTGTTGGCTCAAATAATTTTTTCAGCGCAGTTCATTTTTCAATATAAAAAGATTGGCTATAACATTAATGTATTACAACAGACTGCATGCTTGGTGGCCAATCCAATCGACGTTGGCAATTTTGCTTTCCTCTTTAATTGCACACTGGTGGGTCAGACTTTAGACTCTATGACGGTTCCGACTTAAAGACTTATCTATTGATGAGATTGTAGGGGCCTGATGCTTCGGCTGTTTGTCAGGCAGACCTGGGTTTACCTGTTGGATTTCTTTGTTCCTGTATTCAACTTTATTTACTGTTGAGTCCTTATCTTTGCTTTATCTCCTTGTTTTATCTTGATTTATATGCTCTAGGAGATGATGCATTGATAAGTTAGGGGTCTTTCATGCAAACCAAATATCTATGTATCTTGATCCACATTTGAATCAAGGGTGAGGTTGGCGCGCCGTGAAACCTGTTTAAGTCCTCCAGTAAAATATTTTACTGACAGTTCCAAGGCGGTACTTCTTTTGTGGATATTTTATGTTTTTTCTGTCTTGCGTTTGCTATGTCTTTGTGCGCGTCTGTTAAATTATGGTCACCTGCTGGGAAAGGGCTGACCTATTGGCTCTCGTTTTTGGTGTCTAACTGTGAGTTTGTCACTTTCCCATTGGTATCCTGGGTCAGGTGTGGTACTTGATAGTATCGATTCCTGATATTTGCACCCTTGCTTACTTTAGAATAAACATTTATATCATGGTCAAAGAAAACAGCAAAAGGGTGGAAACAAATTAAGAACTTATAGAACATTCAAAACAAACATAAAACAAGAATAGTACATACAGATACTTGATCAAAAACAAAGGCAACTTTTATGTAAATTAAGAAGTTCATCACACAATTTAGAAATTGGAAAAGGAAGATATTATCATGTAAAAGCAGAAAAAGAATTTGTTTAAGGATTTAAAGTTATTTTTCTGCGTTTCACTGAGGTATAAAATTTTAGGAAAATTACAAATTACATCTTATTTGCATGCATCCTTCTGTTAATTTAGATGTAATTTAAACGACATTTCATACTTCAGTTAAACGGAGAATTTTTTTTTCAATACTTATAATTACAACTTATTTCGTTATTCTGTCTTCGATGTATTTATTAATTGTGTTTTCCCTAAAGTTACGTTTAACGATACGCGCATTTAGACTATGACGCGTATGTAGACGTCACGACGTTAAAAAAACAAGATGGCAGCGATATCACATTAGATAGCTAATCAGCATGAATACTGTTGATTTTAGCGTCGTATGTAAGTTAATCTTTGCTTTTCCACCTGAAAATATCTGTGTAAGTGTTAAGTAAAGTGTAAGTAGTTGCCGACTGTCCATTTCTCTTTATAGAAGCACTGCACAGTATCACAAAAGAAGTTCTGCCGTGAATGTCCCCGCCCCTCCTGAATACGAACCGGAGTTCATTGGTAAATGAAATACAGATCAATACGATTAGATAACCATTCTTGAACAATCAGATAAACGGGTCTCAATAAATGTTATAACAATTCTAATAGCCCTAACTATGTTATGTTGAAGTAGAAGATGTAATGAGACGAAATGCATTTCTTACTTAAATGTTCTAAACTTGAATAATCGAGATCCGTCATTTAAATAGTATTTATTTGAAGTACAAAAACATAGCTCTTTTAAATACATCTCAAAAATTTGTTTGGTTAATGAGCGCAGAGGATCATTATATATTACGTAATATTAGCAAATTACTCTTAGCATTATTTAGTGAGAGGGATCAGCTATTACATCTTAAAAGTAAGAGTAGTTAATTTAGTTAATCTCGATCATTAAACTTGAACATTCACTTGTGAAACCTTAATATGTCCTTTAGATATCACTTTGATAATACCAAAAAACTGTAAGTGAGTATGATCAGGAAATACGACAATCACGAACTGCAGACAATTCCATGGCACCGCGAGGAAGAGTCACACAACAATCACAAGACACCAGGAAGACAAACTAAGCAAACCATCCAGCTCTCTCTTCCCCATCAAGATGATTGCAAACTAGAAGGGACATAAAGTAACGTACAACAAAACATAGAACAATTACAGACTCCCACGATGGGAGTAACAATAAGCAACAAGTGAACAACATCAGAACCACCACATTAGAACGGACACGTGCAGCAACATTGAGGAACTATTCCTTACAAACAATTCGACCCCTGGGCTAGGGTCAAAGGTCAAAACATTTTTTCCTGAAAGTACAATTAAGTTATAATGCGTATCAAATTATTGGGAATGAGGCATAGAACACCATGTAAGCATTCATTCTATCCTTACACATTACATCGACCCCTGTGGTGGTCAAAAGGTCTTTTTTTACCAAAAATGGTCATGTTGTATATCAAATTACAGGAAATGGAACATAGAGCACAAAGCAAGTACATATTCTGTCTTTTCACATACCCTCAACCCCTAGATGGGTCAAAAGGGCAAAATATTTTTTTCTGAAAGTAGTCATGTTGCATATCAAACAAAGGCATAGCAATGGGTGCATATGTATTACGCACGCCACGGCGTGCACGAGCGCTGAAGACGCGAGTGGGGGGAGAGCAAGAGATTTAGTACTTCTACATTTTGAGTACCATTTGAGACATACTTTTGGTCATTTTTCATTTTGAGCTTTTAGCTTCCTCTGCTTCATAATTAATGATTATCAAAATCTCACTTTGAAAGATTCGTTCAACTGTTTCGACCCCTCTGCAGGTCTCATCTGGCGGTGATGAGTAAACTACTAACATATTTCTCCTCTAGTAATTTTTGATTTCGTAGTACTCAGAGTATTTCTGTGTCTTTAGCACAGCGTTATTGACTGAGTGATCTCTTTTTATTCTTAGCCTCCGCCGAAAGACTGATGACCAACTAAATTGTTGAAATCAAGCGCAATTCGCCTGTGTCCAGTTGCACCAACCTCATTAATGGTACTGTTTATATCACCGTCTATTTTACGGTATATATCACGCTAGAGAACCACTGTACTCAAACAGCGCAGTCATTGCGTGGCGGTTGCAGTCAACGAGTGCACAAAATAGTGTACCTAACTGTTAAAAAGGGTAATCTTTTGGTCAATATTTTTCTTCTGAAAATATTTATCACGAATTATTGTTACTTATAAATCAAGCTGTGTATCTGCTTAACAATTTTTTGTGGGTTGAGTGATAGTCGCTATAGCGCCAGAGTGATGACAAAATATGATATTTTCCTGAAAAAGAGGATGACAGAAATTTGAACTTATGCTCTGGAATTTATGCCTACTTTAGCTAAAATATAAATTAACAGTAATTTCATGTGAAAATAGTTCGAAATCTGAGGCTGGAGTATTTTGAAAGTTGTTCAAGCTTTTCATACTGTACACACAATTCTGTATATGGGGTTCTCTGACCCAGGGGTTGGGTCATTGACTGCAACATATTGGTTTTATTTAGACACTCGACTACTGGCCAGAACACCCCATATACAGAACTATGCGTACAGTATATACAGAACTATGCGTACAGTAATCACTTTCAAAATGCTCTGTCCTCAGGTTTCAAACTTTGTGCACATTAAAGGACCACGTAATGACTACGCTGTTCGAGTACAGTGGTTCTCTAGCGTGTATATGCATCAAAGCAATGTCAGCCAAACGTTTTTCAGACATGGTATTTCGAAGGTATGTGTTCAACCTCCTAAGACTGCTGAACGACCTTTCAGCAGATGATGTTTGTACAGGCATTGTGAGAACCACCTTAAAGATTTGATACAAGTTCGAATGGAGTTGATATGAAGCATCCATGACTTTGCACAGCTTGTCTGTGATCAGATCCCTTTCGCCAAATGTCAAACTCAGTGTGTATTGCATTTCCCTCAATGAAAGGTGCGTTCTTCACATAACCGGAGTCAGCTGATAAATTTTGTTAGAGAGAAGGATGAAGCGTTGTATTTTCAAAACATAAGAAAGCACAAATCTGACCAGGTTTGCTTTTGGAGCAATTTCATGAGAATAAAAACAGTAAATGTCATTTAAGCTTAAGGAAACTTCGACCTATTGGCGAGATTTTGCATGATGCACATGCCTATGGTGCGTAATGGGCGCTACCCTCTTGTCGAATCAAAGGTAATGGGGCTTAGAGCACCATGCATGCACATATTCTGTCCTTACACGCCCCTCAACACATGAGGTGAATTAAAAGATAAAAAAGGAAATCTGAATGTGGTCATGCTGCACATCAAATTAAAGGAAAAGAAGTATAAACTAACTTAGAAGCAACAACTTGGACATAACACACACCTCTGGCCTCTGGGTGAGGTTGAAAGTAAGTAAGGGTGCAAAGATCAGGAATCGATACAATTAAGTAACATACCTGACCCAGGATACCAATTAGAAAGTGACAATCTCACAGTAAGACACCACAAACGAGAGCCAAGAGGTCAGCCCCCTCCCAGCAGGTGACCACAAAGCACACATAAAAAGATGCGCACAAAGACATAGCAAACACAAGACAGAACAAAAACATGAAAGATCCACAAAAGAAGTACCGCCTTGGAACGGTCAGTAAAATATTTTACTGGAGGGCTTAGACCAGTTTAACAGCGCCAACCTCACCCTTAATTCAGATGTGGATCAAGACATGCAGATATTTGGTTTTTATGAAAGACCCCTAACTTATCAATGCATCATCTCCTAAACATATAAATCAAGATATAACAAGGAGATAAAGCAAAGATAAGAACTCAATAGTAACTAAAACTGAATACCCGAGCAAAAGAAAACCAACAGGTTAACCCCTGTGGGCCCGACAAACTGCCAAAACATCAGGCCCCTACCATCTCATAAATAGATAAGTCTTGAAGTCGGATCCATCATAGAGTCTAAAGTCTGACCCACCGGCGTGCAATTAAAGAGGAAAGCAAAGTTGCCAACCGTGATTTGGTTGACCACTAAGCATGCAGTCTGTTGCAATACAATAATGTTATAGCCAATTTTGTTATAATGGGAAATTATTTAAATGAACTGCGCTGAAAAATTATTAGAGCCAGCAATCTTCTTCAATTTATACACCACGTCACCATAGAAATCAGATTCAAAAGTCCTTGGTGCAAGAGAGATTTAAGTCCAACTTGAAATTTAAAAATTAAATCATAGTATTATCTATAAAATTTTGAAAATATTTTGCGAAGTTTATGATACTGATAGCCTTGTTTAAGAGGTTTCTGAGTTAACAATTTATTGCGAGTTTTGAAGTCAGCAACATAGCCACCAGTTTTTTTTTGCCACACCAGAATTTGGCAAAATCACATCATCTTTCTAGTGGTGCAAAAGACTCAAAACCACTAAAATACAATGATACAGACATAAGGGAGCAAAACATATATAATTATGACTAAAAAAATATATGCCATCATAATGAAAAAAATGGTCAAAGTCAAAAACCCCGCGGGGTTTTCCAAAAACCCTGCGGGGTTTTTAAAACCCCGCGGGGTTTTTAAAACCCTGCGCGGGGTTTTTCCCCCACATTTTCAAATGGGGGAAAAACCCCGCAGGGTTTTTTCAAAAAAATAAATATCAAAATAAGTTCAAGAAATAAGTTTGTTTTATTGTAATTATTTCAGAAAATGATTGGTAAGGCTTAATTCCAACCTTTAATTTCCCCCGCGGGGTTTTTCTCCCATTTCAGATTGTGGGGGAAAAACCCCGCAGGGTTTTTTTAAAAAATAAAAAGGTTTGTTTTTAATTGTATTGCTTTACAAAACAATATAGAAGCTGAATTGAAGTTTTTCTCATCATTTGAAGCCTTTCAAGCAAAATTAAAAAAAAACCCGTGGGGGAAAACCCCTGCGGGGTTTTTCCCCCACAAAATGAAATGGGAGAAAAACCCTGCGGGGTTTTCACCAAAGAGTGATTATCAGTTTTATTAATGATTGAGATCAGTTATACATTTAGAGCTCCTATTATTTAAGTTTTTACAGTAATTAAAGGCCATAAAACAATTCTCTCGATGACCCCTCCTACCCCCCCCCCACCCTTGTCCGCCACCCCCCCCCCTCCCTCGTCCGCCATGCACTGCATCAGCGGTGATCACTACCAAGTTTGCACCACCGAACGGCCCAAAAAATATTGTTCAGGTAGCACTGATATTATTTGTTTAGCACGATTCATTACATCCCAGTCAACCATTTATCAGTCATGTTAGGATGCGTCTTATGGGTTGAAACAGTTCTAACAGAAGATAAAAGCAATAATATTAATAACGGCCATTGCAGTACCTGTCATACATAACTGCAATCTTATAAACTGGTTAATATGTAGTACATTGACAGACAGTGCAGACCAGGATCAGAAGCAGCAGAATGTAGCATCTGATCACGGTCTTCATTGATTGTTTAGGAATCATAGAATGGGTTGGGCATCAAGAAATTTGGGTCTTTTCTACAACCCTGTGTGTATCCTATAGAAAGATCCTGGTCTAAAGCAGACCAATTTCACAGATCTTAATTAATGTACCAATTCCGACTACACAGTGTCTTTCTTGCATCCAAGGGTCCATGACGGGGGTCGCGCCTATAGCAATGCACCAAAGTCCTGGGGAGTGTACAGGAAGATAGAGTACGGATTGGGTAGTTAAAAAACTAAGATGGCAGATTGATTACTAAATCTTTTTGACATTCTATTTTCTACTAGTTACAGAGGTATAGTGAGATTTACAAGAAAAGTATTACTGGAATGTGCTCACTTACAACTAGCTGATGAAAGGTAAATTGATTTTGCCTTGTCAATAGTTTTTAGCTACTTTCATTTTGCCTACAAGCTGACAAGTTCCCCACCCCCTGGCCCTGCCTCTGTAGACAAAAAATAACCAGTGATTAACTGTGATTTGCAAATAAATTTGTGTTGAGTTGAGTGAAAGAGTTGACTACTTGCGAGACAATACAGTCAAAGGGCTGTTAATAACAATAACAGCTAGGGCTGGCACGATTAATCGAAATATCGGTTAATCGGTCGATATACAAAAAAAAACAATTATCGATATGAAAATTCAAAAATCGGTTACTTTTAATGTATGTTCTGTCTATTTATTCAATTAAAATCCAAGCGTAATTGCCTCCTTTTATTTTCTATTTAAACCGGAAGTGCCGTAAAGTGCATTGTCGTAAACAGTAGATGCGTATAAATTGCTGTAACGAAGTAGTAAAACGTTGTACTCCGCAGGCTAACTCAACAACTGATTGTTAGAAAAAGTTATACCTACGCTCCTCTGTTTTAAATAAAGTAGTACAAAATCAAGAAAATTCATCAGATAAATAATCTAGCATGAAAGTTATTTTTCTCCGCGGTTAAATTCGAGTTTAGAAGCTTTCAATTTTACCGATGTTTACAGTGGGTCTTATTTTACACAAAGTTGTTCGTGTCATGCATACTTGGCTTCCTTTTGTATGACGTCACGCAACGTGCCGAAATTAACAACAAACAATGGCGGACTGCGAGTTCAATTACCGACTTTCTTTCAATTTTCTTCCAACAGAGTGGATGACAACTTGTTTTGAGCAAAGGTGCCACTTTTTATTTAAAACCTATTATCTTTTGAATCTATAACACGTCCTACTTAGTGTTGTTTTGCGAAATGATGGGAAAATCAATGTCGTTGACCATGCAAGAGTTGTCAAAATGTTCCGAGACCCTCTGTCAAGTTTGAGCGATTACTAATCGGTTATATATCGAAATTTTGTTTTGTTTGATTTGTTTCTTTACGTCCACTCAACAATCTTTCAGTTATGCGGGACGGTTCTTCCTGGGTTTAACCAGTACTAAGCTAGGATAAATGTGTCTTGCTCAAGGACCACAACGCAGTGACGCCGGTGAGGCTTGATCCCGCTACCCTTCGGTCTCGAGTCAAGCACTCTACCACTGAGCCACTGCGCTCCCTATATATCGAAATGCAAGGACCGATTATCGATTAGCATTTTGGCTTCGATTAGCCAGCCCTAATAACAGCTTACATAAACTTTTGCATTGTCACATTTTTAAATAACAATTTTTAAGCCGGTACAGACAAACCATTGGCAGAACAGATAGAACGGGCCCACTGGGGACCGAGCCTGTTGTGTTAAAGTCAATTGTGACAGTACAATGTAGATGTATATGTACAGTCGATAGTAGTGGTAGGCCCATTTATCGAGCTCATCGATCATTGGTCATTTTCAGTGAACTGATTCATTGATCGGTAGTTTTCAATAATCGATTACTCAGTATAGACCTTCTGCTTCATTGGCCTTCAATTTTTAGCTTGGTGTATTTATTTAATATGACCCTTTTCTGCATTTTCAGTTTCTGGTATGAACAGCATATGGTTCAAATAATGTACATAGGTTTAAATAAACAAAAGTTTTGAGTGTAAAATTGTAAATATATACTAATCCATCAGTTTGAACATATGTTTTGGGTGCTCAAAAGAACTGTCTTATTGAGATGGTTCTTTTGAGTACCCACAACATATGTTTTGGTTGAGAAAATTAATTTTTTGGTACACACTCTGAACACCTAACATGTCTGGTCAATCAACTTGACCCCGTAAGGCATCTTAGACATACCTGGCATGATATGTACCATATATAATATGGATTTTATTTTAGTCGATTAATGATTGATCATTGGTCACTTGTTATTTTCAATGATCGATTATAAAAATCCAGCCGATTCCTACCACTAGTCGATAGAACCTCTGCCTCACAACCAGAAGAAATGATGCTGCATTCTCGGGACCGCCGTGACGTCACAGCCTTAGCGGCACATAAACAAATGTACCGAGGTGAATTGGACAGTGAATTTTAACATTACGGGTAACAGGAAAATGATGAAAAACGTGCTGCATTCATTCAAATTCTCTGATTTTTTCACCAGTCTGCGCTTAATTCGAAGGAAAAACATTGTCTTTTGTCCCACCACGATTAATTTAATTAAAATTTCACCGATTATTCACAAATTATTGAAAAACTTGGATGTGGGTGGGGTGAACGGCTATCGGTTTGCGATCATTTAGATGTGATCTCTAATGTCTTAGGAGCTTTAACAACAGTAGAACACTCAATGCCTTTGGTACAATATGCAGCCTGTCATAAAAGCTATCCTTTTCAAGAAAAGTTCCCAGCTATTGTTATAAGGAATTCGAGCATAAATTCAAGATTTGTATCAATAGGCCTACATGCGGGGATCCAGGAATTTTCGTCAGGTGGGGCGTCCAGGTTTATCTGTCATAAAAAGATAAAAAATCTTAGACAACGTTTTTCTTTGGGTTTTTTATGCCCCCAAAGGAACTTTGGGAGGCATATAGTAATTGCACAGTCCGTCCGTGTGTCCGTCCATCCGTCCCGCTTCGTGTCCGGTGCATATCTCCTAGATTCTTTGAGGTAGGGATTCCAAATTTGGTATGTGGATACATCTTGGGATGGCGGAGTGTCGCATACCATTTTCGGGTCACTGTGACCTTGACCTCTGACCTAGTTTTTAGAATAATCGTGTCTGGAGCATATCCCTTACATTATTTGAGGTAGGAATTTCAAATTTGGTGTGTGGATGCATCTTGGGATGACAAAGTGTTGCGTACCATAATTGGGTCACTGTGACCTTGAACTTGACCTCTGATTTAGTTTCTAGAAACTGCATTGAGTCTGGTGCATATCTCCTATATTCTTTTAGATAGGAATTCCAAATTTGGTGTGTAAATGCATCTTAGGATGACAGAGTGTCACATACCATTTTCAGGTCACTATGACCTTGACCTCTGACCTAGTTTTAAGAATTATTATGTCCTGAGCCTATCTCCTACATTCTTTGAGGTAGGAATTCTAAATTTGGTATGTGGATACATCTTGGGATTGTGGAGTGCCGCGTACCATTTTCGGGTCACTGTGACCTTGATCTTGACCTCTGACCTAGTTTTTGGAATAATCGTGTCCGGAGCATATCTCATATTATTTGAGGCAGGAATCTCAAATTTGGTGTGAGGATGCATCTTGGGATGACAAAGTGTCCCGTACCATAATTGGGTCACTGTGACCTTGAACTTGACCTCTGACCTAGTTTCTAGAAACTGCAATGAGTCTGGTGCATATCTCATATATTCTTAGAGATAGGAATTCCAGATTTGGTGTGTAAATGTATCTTGGGATGACAGAGTGTCACATATCATTTTCGGGTCACTGTGACCTTGACCTCTGACCTAGTTTTAAGAATTATTGCGGCCGGAGCCTAAATCCTAGGATGTGGATTCATCTTGGGATGGCGGAGTATTGTTTACCATTTTCGGGTCACTGTGACCTTGACCTAACCTAGTTTTTAGAATAATCGTGTCTGGAACATATCTCTTATATTATTTGGGTAAGGAATCTCAAATTTGGTAAGTGGATGCATCTTGAGATGACGAAGTGACGTGTACCATAATCGGGTCACTGTGACTGAACTTGACCTCTGACCTAGTTTTTAGAAACTGCATTGAGTCTGGTGCATATCTCCTATATTATTTGATGTAGGAATCCCAAATTTGGGGTGATGATTCCTCTTGGGATGGCAGAGTGGTGCATACCATTTTGGGTCACTTTGACCTTGACATTGACTTCTGGCCTCATTTCTAGGTTTTTCCTGTTTGGAGCATATCTCCTACTTTCCTCAAATGTGTCTTATGCTAGACCAATTCCTTTGGGGGCATTCGTCACGTGTTTGTGACATTTCTTGTTTAGTCCTCAACTTATTCTACAGAAGTCCAATGGTTTATTTTAAAGAAAATTGTAATTTTCCAAGGATCCAGAGGGGGTCTATCATTTTCTCCAAGGGGAGGCAGGGGCGTAGCTTGGCTTCAATGAATGTGTAGGCCTAATGGTAGGGGGGTCTGGGGGCATGCTCCCCCAGAAAAATTTTCGGTCCTAGACTGTCCAAATATGGATTTTGCGATTATTTCGCACTTATAAATGCGTTCATGTGATTGTTAGAAATTACAGGTCGTTATCACCATCATCGCCCATATGGCCTAATATGCTTATCAAGTTTGATCAACTTACGGTGCTGAAATGCAAAAACAAAATCATCGACCTGGGAGTCAGGGACAGGTATCATACTCTTTTAACCATTAAATGGCCAATCACTACAAAAGTAGTCCGCTTTCTCATCTGCTGAATTGTTTTACAAGCGTCTTCGACAAACAGTGAGAGATCCAGATCTGGGTCTACACTGTTTGCCTCAATACTGACATTAGTCAATAATATTAGCAAATATATGCAACAGAGGACTTAGGCAGACGCGTCTTTCATTTGCAGTTTTTGGCTGGTGCTTTAAGGGTTAGAAGGCTTATAGGAGCCTACATAGCAAGAAGACATGTGACATTGTAATGATCATCCCAAATAAAAGATACAATGTACTGTACATGTATGTTGAAAAACAAGCGACATCAAGTTTCAATATCTAAATGCAGGTAGCAACAAAACTATTAATCACAAGCCAACTTAGAAAAAAAACTAATTTTCTGCATTAAATTTGTCTGACGCAAACATGTTTATCACCCTGTCAACATCAAGTGTCTGTAGATCATCGCTACGAAGGACAGCCTGGCAGACATCATTGTTGAGCGCAAGTAGTTTTTAATTCTTTTCATGCTACCTTTGGCATGTTGCAGACGTCGGTGGCATGGTCAAAAGGACTCCAATTATGGTGAAAATGCAATTATACAGGTTGCAAAGCTTCGTGCGATGGTTCATTTCCTATTGGGTAGGCTAGCAACATCACGTGACAGCTCGTCCTGGAACGCAAACAACCGTTCTTCTACAGTGGGTAATGGGTGACGTCTTGTATCAGGATAATTTGGAATATCTTTCTGATTTACTCACCCCCTACCCCCTCCCCCCTCCATTTTATTGCATTTTTGGCGTTTATATTTTTTTACTTTCTGAAAAAGTGTAGGCCGCGGCCTACATGGCCTAAAGGAAGCTACGCCACTGGGAGGGGTCCAACTTTTTACAGGGGGGGGGGGGGGAAGGGGCAATCGCTTATTCCCTATACCCATATCAGCAGTGTTTCCGGGAGAGTGCGTTTCTTGCGTTTTTGACGATTTATATTTTGTCATTTATAAGTTTCTCTAAAGTAACCCTTCGCCCGGAATATAAATTCGACAAATTTGCCTTGATTGACTTCTGTTTGGCCAGGCGACACATCCGATTCTCGGAATTCTAGTGTTTTTTTCCTTATCTTATTGTTTCAAGCTGTATATACCATACATGTACAAATTAATTTGAATAAAATATAATATTTGATCCAATTGAAACCGCTGATGGGTGATTTAAAAAAAAAAAATGCATCCGAAGTGTGACATTGGGGGTCAAATTTCAAAATTGCTCTATCATTATCTTTTTTACATCCTCTTAACCAGGGAACATCAAAATTTCAGAAACAAATACTGGTTTAAGAATAAAATTTAGGACAATGCTTTAAATTTAATACTTTAATCATTTTTTCCTTATTTTTTTACAATTCTATAAGCTACACTTAGCTTGATTATAAACAACACAGGTATGCAGAATTGTAAATATTCTTTCATGAACTGATGAAGTAGTTATGTATACACATTTTCAAAGTAAAATTTAATCTTTCGCTCAAAATTTGCACTTGTAATAAAATTTTATGTGAAAATACACCCCTGGATTTTCACTGTGTAGAGGAAAAAGTTTTTCTAATTTAAATAATAAGCATGATTTTTGTTAAAAATTGTTCTTAGATAACAAGTAGGGTATATGAAAAACATAGAACAAATTTCATTTGAATATATAGGATATAAAACATATTAAACACAATAACATATGTTGGTAATGGAATGTGTTACACTTGTGACAAAATCAGAAGAGGGAGTTTCTCCTTTGAATTTTTTTATCTCTTATAGATTTTATATAGGATGAAGTGAATTGGCTTCATGGAAATTGATTAGAATGTATCAAAACATAAATCAATTCCCTTTTTTTAGCACAAGACTTTAAAAAATGAACTATTCAGATTTGTTTATTAAGCATAGTAAGGAGTTATAAAATGTTAATGATCAGAAAACATTTGACAGCACTCATTGTGGGATAAATTATCAATTGAATGATTTGATTGATACCATTTTTGCAATTCTAAAGAATCTGTAACAAATTTAAGGCTTAAATAGAAAGAAATAATTGTGTTACACTTGTGACAAGCAAACAAAGGAACTGATTATGACCCTTTTGTCTTTTCTTATCTCTTATACTTTATGTAACCTACTATAGTATGTACAACTTAGCATCTTTTTTGGTTTTCTTCAATAAATTCCTGTAAATATTTTTTGAATTGTGAAAAAATACCTTTCCCTCTTTGTGAGTGCATAATTTTATCCTTTTTGTTTACACCATTTTGTGTTTTCTTTGTATCGAAAGAGTGAATAACTACCCTAAATACCAAAATATATCAAATTAATTGTTGAATAGATCATCCTTTGACCAAACACAGGAAAAAGTGAGATGAATTCAATCCATAATATATGTTACACTTGTGACACAAATTACATTTTAAAGTATACCTGTCTAAATCAAGTTATAGTCTGGTTTAAGATTGTCTGATTTCTTCAGTGTTGAATTTAGCATGATTCCTATCCCAGAATGTAGCTCAAGGATGGCCAGCTTCATAATGAAACTAGTATATGGGCTTGAGGAAGTATCATTCCTGCTGGACCGTAACTAGTATTGACTACACATTTGGTGAAGTTGTTGACTTTTTGTTGTGTTTAAATTATATTTATGCATTCAAGAACTATTAAAAAGACCAAATAAGTAATATTTCATTTAAGATTTGCCATGTATATGCATTTATCACATATTCCTAAAATGTGTTACACTTGTGACATCAGTTAAAATCATGCCACAAAGTCAGCAGCTTAAAGCTGCATACTCTGTAACTGTGAACATTTTTCGAAAAATTTTATTTTCTTTTTAAATCATTTGTAAAAGTAGAATTAAGCTATGTTTTCACAATAAAAATGTTCAGTACAGCTGAAAACTGCATGGAAAAGTGAATTATCTTATCAAATAGGTGTATTTTTCTCTTGTTGGTAATTATTTGCGTCCCTCCAATAATCATAGACCGTTGAATTTTAACATAAATGAAGTTGTTTTGATAGTGATAACTTGTTAAGATTTACGAAAATGGTAAAATGTTTACCTGAATTTGAGTATTTTTACTGCGTTCTTGAAAAATAAAAACATTATTTTTAAAATAAGAAGATCAAAAGTTACAGACTATGCAGCTTTAAGGATTTCACCACAATTCCTCATAATGTTTTTTGGGGGCTCCCTTGACCAGAAAAACAGCAAAAAAGCTATGAAATGCAAAACAAAATGAAATGCTGATGGTTGAAACCTTAAATGTTACACTTGTGACATATCTGGGTGGTTTTATTCAGTACTGGCTACATAAAATCATACTTGTTGTTTTATAGGCAAGTTGGTTCCTTTAGAAAGCTTAAAGACAGCTAGTCATTAAAACAGCATTCCTTTTGAATAAAACTTTGTATATTTTATGAGGCAATTCACTTTACTCCAATCATATGAAATTCTGTATGATAAAAATTTGAAAGGGTGTGTTTATAAAAGGTTACAAATTTCCGATTTATCTGGTTTAAAAAAGATGAAAAGATTGTTTTCCTACAGCTTTTATGCTATATTTCAACTGCAATTCACCATTTGACTATACATGAATAGTGTTTAATACAATTTACAGTTGAATTGAAGGTAAAAGGAAAAATGTCACAAAAAAGTGTTACCCTTGTGACAATTTGGATGACATTTTTCCATGTAATTTTTGAACGAAACATTCTAAAGCGATGAAACTTGGCATGATGCAAGAAAAACATTAATTACATATCTTAATTAATTTAAACAATAAATCTGCTTTAGATAGTCTATGAACATTAATTATAGAAATGGATGCATTATTTTTGAAATCACCCTGATCCATTTAAGATTTTCATAGCTGAATATTTGGCCTAATAATACTTTTCCATTGTTCAATCTTGGAAATCTGGGTGATATTCATTTGATTTCACGTGATAATATAACTCAATATTTCCCCATCCACATACAATGTAATAGATGGCCCACTCTAGCTTTTCAGCAAGGGGTCAAAGGCTTTAGATTGAACACTGTTTTCCCTGACGTAATATAGGGCCTTTTATATTTTCAGACTGAAAAACAGTAAGGATTTTGCTCGGATAGCTCCACAGACACCAGCTGATCTTAATTGACAGTACATGTATTTGAAAAAAAGGATAAATCCAGACTCAGCAGGACTTTGTTTATATTTAAATGTTCTTCAGAGCATCAACATGCAACAGCTGACATCCAGCAGTCCAAGTCATTCCAGAATTGCAGGATAAGTATGGCTATCAGTAGCCAGGAGGCTGTAGAGGCTTCTATGATGAACACATACTTCACTGACAAGAGGGACACCGCAGGCAGTTTGGTCCCTCAGCTGAACATGCTGAATGGTGATAAATGAGGTAAGATTATGACCTTAGTATGAACAGTAAATATTTTTGCGCTGATGAGATTACTGCAATACATTGAGAGACTGACCCAGAATCTAGGTAGCTGTACAATTATCTAAATAAGTAAAACAGATGTGTTTAACACAAATCCCCCACCCACATTCTTCCAGAGCACTGCAAGTCACCAATTGTTATGTACTAAGTACTACTAGTCAATTGTATAGGCTCAAGGTGAGCTATTGTGATCATAGGATGTCCGTCGTCCGTCAACAATTTCCTTTAAATAATGTCTTCTGTACCACTTGGTGGTATTTCACCAAACTACACAGAAATCCTGCTTCAAAGTACTTGATGAGCTATTGTGATCGTTGGAAGTCAGTCGTCGTCTGTGGTCAACATTTGCATCAAAGGACATTTCCTAAACTACTAGCTGGATTTTGGCCAAACTTGGCAGGAATGATCTTTATATAGCCCTCTTTGATAATTGTTCAAATGATTTTGGTCAACACAGGCTAAAAATAGATTTTCAAGATGAAAAATTTAAAAATGTTCTTGTCTGAAACCACAAGCCATATAGATTTGATATTTGGTATGTGCATCATCTAAGTGACCTCTACCAAGCTTGTTCAAATTATGCGCATTATGCCCATGGGTCATAAATGGGCCTGTCCCTGGGGTTACATGTGATACATAGGCTTATATAGGGAAAACATAAAAAAATCTTCTTGTCTAAAACCACAAGGCATCGAGCTTTGATATTTGGTATGTAGCATCACCAAGACTAGTGGACCTCTACCAAGTTTGTTCAAACTATGATCCAGGTCCACCAAGTTTGTTCAAATTATGACCCTGGGGCCAAAAATGGTCCTGTCCCAAGGGGCCACATGTTTTACACAGGCTTATGGAAAACATGAAAAAAATCTTCTTGTATGAAACCACAAATCATAGAGCCTTGATATTTGATATGAAGTATAACCTAGTAGACCTCTACCAGCTTTGTTCAAGTTATACTCCTGGGGCCAAAAATGTTCCCGCCTCAGTGGTCACATGATTTACTATTTTACATAGGCTTTAATAAGGAAAACTTGAAAAAATCTTCTTGTCTGAAACTACAAGGCTTAGAGCCTTGATATTTGGTGTGTAGCATCACCTCACATTATGTCATAGGCTTATAAATATAAAATCAATTTTTTTTCAGAATATAGTCATGTTGCATATTAAATTTAAGGGAATGAAGCATACAATAACATGCTAGCTAATATTTTGTGCCAACACACACCCTTGACCCCTGGGGTGTGGTCAAAAGATCATTTTTTTCTTTTCTGAAATTACACACTGGGTAGGCGCAACAAGAATACAACCGAGGAACTGTGATCAATATTTATATTTTACAGCCGCCGTTTTGGGTAAGTTTAATAGTTTATTTTTTTCATTGGAATGCTCAGGTTTCAGTAAAAGTAAGCATGATATCAGTTTTAGGTAAGATCAAAGAAATGTGCTTGGTGTTATATTTGTCCAAAAAATGTGTGAGAGTTGGCTGAAAAATAACATTTTATTTCTGATCATTACTTATTTCAACTTAAAACTGAAAAATATGTATATTTTTTCGCATTCATTGTCGTATTTCGATCTTTCAGAAACAGAAGGGTAAAATTAAATTATTGGTGGATATCCTGTGTGTATTCAATAATTTCTATCTGATAAGTGAAAAGCGCAGTATCTGTTTTAAAGGATGATGGTAATGATACTAAGGCAATCGAAAACTTCATTAATGGCAATCGGTTATCGATAGCAATCAATGTTTTTGGCAATCAATGAGCAATTTTTTGTTTGCTTTTGTCCGATATATATATATCCGAGCTTTATAAGTATGTTTTCTGTTTTATATTGATCCATAAACTCAAATCGGACCTGGACGGCTCAGGATCAAACCCTATGTCACATGCCTACTGTGTGGCCCGACAGTTCAGTGGTAAACATACACCCACATTCTGAGAGGGTCCTGGGTTCAAATTCAGGACGGGTCATGGGGGGGGGGTGTGTAGATGACACATGTGAAGAAAAAGCATATGACCAGATGGGGACTCGAACCCGGGACCTATCACAGACCGTGCAAATACTCTGACCACTTAGCTAACGGGCCACACGATGAGCCTGCCAGTTCTACAATATATACGGCAGGGTAGTTGTACTCCTTCCAAGGTCTGTTTGGACATCACCAGACACATCGAAAAAAAAGGTTTTCTTGTGACGGAGCTCATATGAAAGAAAGCTAAGAACCCATTGTCTGCGATCGGCCGACTGTAAGTTCATTTTACTTGTTTATCAGAAACAACACCTGCATAGAACAAATCACGATTCATTTCAGAATAGATAGGCGAAACCAATTTTATTAAAATACTGCTATAAATTATAAAAAAAAACCCAGATAAACTGACTTATTTATAACAGCGGCTGTACATACATGTATTGATCGCAGTTCCTCGATTGTGTTCAGCGTTCGATGTTGCCGCCTACCCGGTGTGAATTACTTGTGTTGCATATCAAATTAAAGGGAATGAAACAGGGTAGATAATCCTTATGTCTACCGAAGTTGAAGTCAATAACTGTTTGTTGTATGGCGTTTCAACTAAGAATGAAACTTTTCTACTTTTTGTTTTGTTGTCTAAGTTATGTTCAACCTTCAGCCTAAGGACTTTCTCATAAGTTTTATCAACTGTTATTAAAATATTTAAACATAGTATTTTGCATGTTGAAAAGGATACTAATTCTCTGAGTGTGGAACGTAAAATTTAATTAATATAAAACTTTTTTTTATACTTTTTGTTTTTTTCAAAACAAAGATAAATTAACAAACAAGATAATACAAAACTGTTTTCAAAAAGATCATGAAAGTCTGGGATGTGAAACAGCATATCATGTCAATTTCATGCAGCACATGTTAGTTTTATATTAATCATGCTATTTTTAGCTCTACAGATGGTGAAATTAGTGTCAAAATATTAACTTCTGGAAACTAGTTTGAGCTGGTTTTCATGCAATATTAACTTGTAGGCCAGTTTAGACCGGTTTTCAGGTAGACAGAGATTTATGAAGACAAATTGAGCCAATCAGGAGGGTCCGATGATTAACCGAAATCAGCAGAAATCACCAAGAAATCACCAGATAAAAATAAGAAAAAACTACCATTTTATTGTTAGTTTAATGTCATAATATAATAAGAATTAGTATAAAAAGCTTATTTCTACTTTGATTTTAAAAAGAAATGAAAAAAATGTTATGATTTCACTTTCAAATTCAGTGCACAGTGAATTCACCGAAATCACCAGATAAAAATAGGAAATCACAATTTTATTATTAATTTAATGCCATAGTTGGATAGTAAGTAAGTAAGTAAGTAATTAAGTAAGTAAGTAAATAAGTAAGTAAGTAAAGTCTTTATTTAAAGAGGGTGACAACATTTAGTAGTACAACTAATCTTCCATGAGGCCCTCAAAATAAATAATATTTACACACATAAAAAAAAAAAAAAAAAAAAAAAAAAAAACAATTCTACACAAACTATCAAATTAAATTGTTTAACCCTGTACTGCTGAGCAAATATAGCTAAATTTTGGCAAGACCGTAAACTGAATGCAAAACTGTGGATCCCGATCAGCTGATCAGTTTCCACACTGTTAGTGTTTCCAAAAACAGGATATATCTAGGTTCAGCAGGACAAGGGTTAATTTGATATTTACACAAGTGCATTTATTATAATATAGTAACCCTATTTATCTTGACAATCATCCGTTTCTATTTTACTCTGCTTGCTGGAAATTTTTTGATATTTTTGTCATCTGCTGTATTTTTTTAAAATTAATTTACTATATAGTTCTCAGAGAGTCAAACAGTTTGGATTTAGATCTGGCCCAATATTTTGTCGGTGCTGATCTGGTTCCAAAACTGTTTGCAAAGGTTATCAGCAGACAACAATTGCAGGCAGAGTAACTTCAGCAGTGTTAAATTATTTAACCAACTTGCAGGGTACCACTTATTTGTATGCCTTTGCAAGCAAAGTAGAAAACAATATACATCCTGATCAGCTGGCTTCAGGACCAGGAAAATGTTTAGGTATTTTGTCATCTGCTGTCTTTTCTAAATTAATTTACTATATAGATTACCATATAGATCACCATCAGAGTCAAACAGTTTGGATCCAGATCAGGTCTGACATTTTGTCGGTCCTGATCTGGCTTAAACTGTTTGCAAAGGTTATCAGCAGACAACAATTGCAGGCAAAGAGTAACTTTAGCAGTGTATATCTAACCAACTTGCAGGGTACGGTAAGCGCAATGTTTACCGCCGTCGCCCTGGGCCCTGTTATCTGTTAAACTAACGGTACCGGAGCAAACATTGAAGGCATTATACCACTTATTTGTATGCATTTACAAGCAGAGTAGAAAACAATATACATCCTGATCAGCTGACTTCAGGACCAGGCAAATGTTTAGGTATTTTGTCATCTGCTGTCTTTTCTAAATGAATTTACTATATACAGTGTCACCAAACCACGTGGTGTGTGACGTAAATTTTTGGTACCACCGGCAGCTAAATCATCAACAAGAAGCATCGCCTCGGAACTTCAATCAATCGTAAGTATTTTATTTTCCAGCCGATTTCAACGACATATAGCCTATTCTAAGGGGAAAAGTGAGTTCTTTACAACGGTGTTAATGGATTTGTCACCAGATTAATACTTTAGGCCTGAAAACGAGGCAAATGTCCAGAAAATGTGAAAAACACCGTGCAACCACGGCAAGCCAGTCCCGGGACATTTGCCTCGTTTTCAGGCCTAAAGTATTAATCTGGTGACAAATCCATTAACACCGTTGTAAAGAACTCACTTTTCCCCTTAGAATAGGCTATATGTCTTTGAAATCGGCTGGAAAATAAAATACTTACGATTGATTGAAGTTCCGAGGCAATGCTTCTTGTTGATGATTTAGCTGCCGGTGGTACCAAAAATTTACATCACACACCACGTGGTTTGGTGACACTGATATAGTTCCTTAATGATCACCATCAGAGAGTCATACAGTTTGGACCCAGATCAGGTCTGACATTTTGTCGGTCCTGATCTGGCTCTAAAACTGTTTGCAAAGGTTATCAGCAGACAACAATTGCAGGCAAAGAGTAACTTCAGCAGTGTATATCAAACCAACTTGCAGGGCACAGTAAGTGCAATGTTTACCGTTGTCGCCCTGGACCCTGTTACCTGTTAAACTAACGGTACCGGGAGCCAACATTGAAGGCATTATACCACTTATTTGTATGCATTTACAAGTAGAGTAGAAAACAATATATATCCTGATCAGCTGACTTCAGGACCAGGCAAATGTTTAGGTATTTTGTCATCTGCTGTCTTTTCTAAATGAATTTACTATATAGTTCCTTCATGATCACCATCAGAGAGTCATACAGTTTGGACCCAGATCAGGTCTGACATTTTGTCAGTCCTGATCTGGTTCTTAAACTGTTTGCAAAGGTTATCAGCAGACAACAATTTCAGGCAAAGAGAAACTTCAGCAGTGTATATCTAACCAACTTGCAGGGTTCCACTTAATAGTATGCATTAACAAGCAGAGTAGAAAACAATATGCATCCTGATCAGCTGGATAACAACTTGAATAATAAGCTTATTTCTACTTTGATTAAAATATGAAAAAAAATGTACATTTCAATTTCCAATTCAAGGTATTCCGAAATCACCAGAAAAAAAGGAAATATCCATTTTAATGTTAATTTTATGCCTTTATATGATATAAATGATAGTAGAATAATTGATGTGTTTACAAAAGGCTTATATTTTAATGTGCCAGCAAATAAATATTTCAATAAAAAATATAGCAACACATTATAGCAGTTTGAAAGTGTTTTTTTTATCAACATATTTTTAAAAACAGACTAGAAATAAGCATATTATACTAATTCTTATCATATTTTTGCATTAAGTAAACTATAAAAAGGTGATTTCTTACTTTTATCTCGTGATTTCGGTGATTTTCTGGTGATTTCGGTGATATCTGTTGATTTCGTTTAATCATGGCACCGAATCAGGAGATGGGATTCTCTCCAGTTATATAACAATATGTCATATTGGTTTGTGCAATAATTTTTTCAGGGTGAACAGCATCTCACAGATAAGATAGTTTGGTCTCAGAGAAAGTCCAGTTCTAAGGAGTCCATTGACCACAGTCACCAACTTACAGCAATATCTGATGTGATTCAAGGGAATTATACCTCTTTCATTTTAATGTTTGATAAGAGTACAGATTTGTTACTCACTGAGCCAAATTTTAACTACTCAGTATGGTCTCAGCAAGAGTTGAACATATAACATCTTTCTTGGCCATTAGGACTCTATTCCAATATTGAATCCCTAACCCATGATTTCTGGATGTGATAAATAAGGAACAAGTTCTGACAAACTGATTGGCTTGTCGAATGATGGCCAGTGATGGGCAGCTTCAATGTCAGCAGGAAATCAGGAGTGGTACAAGACACTTTAACCTGAGACTGATTGGTACTGGTTCAACACAGAAGACCCATCCTGACATGACTGAAAAATTATTGACTGGTTGAAGAAACAAATCATCCATAATCAAACACTTTGGATCCAGATTAGGACCGACTTCAGTGTTAAATCCATTAAATTTTCAGTGGTCATTTTCATGTGATTTCAGATGGAAAAACACTGTCTAATATTTGCCCATTTGCATGATGTTGATGATGGCCAACTCTACCTTTAGCAAGGGGCCATTTGATACAAAAGGGGGCCACTTAAAGGGGGCCAGTGGCCGCCTCTAGATTTTGCAGAGGTAATCAGCAGACAACAATAATAGGCAAAAAGTTAACTCATAAAGTGCCACATACAATTTGCAGCAGACGACAATTGCAAATTTTGCTGCTTTTTCAAAGAATAAAAAAACAAATAAGGCACGACGTTTCATGAGAATAGTCTGCTGGCAGACGATTCTCATGAAATATCATACCTTATTTTTTCAAAAATTAGGAAAGTTGTCGCCATATTTGTCATCTGCTGCAGTCGTGATTGGTGCTTTAAGGGTTAAATAGAAAAGACTGAAGAAATAATCAAATGTCATCTGTTTTAATAAAATGCATAATTTTAAGCTGTATAACTTTTAAATATTGAAATTTTGTTTTGTTTGATTTGATTCTTTATGTCCACTCAACAATCTTTCAGTTATGCGGGACGAGTCTTCCTGGGTTGAACCAGTACTAAACAATATATATATAATATTGAAATAGATGAGTTTATATGTACATGGAGTTTGGTCTAACATAAGTCCAGATAAGTGAACTTTTATTGACAAAATTGTGAGAACATATGCAATTTTTCAATCATTTGAACATTTGTTTTGGGTGCTCAAAAGAACCGTCTCATTGAGACGGCTCTTTTGAGCATCAAGAAAATTGTTTTTTGATATGATTTTTGAGCACATTCAACTGGATACCTAAAGTGTATTAGCAATTTTCTATAATGGACTTAACTGATAAGAGACTGCCTGCAGCCAAATCAAGGACAGGTGCCATACTGGGAATTTAGTCATATAGTACACAGGTATAGGTTAACCGCTCAATAGCCCTTCAAAAGCCTCTATATCACCAAATGAGAGTTTTTATCTAAACATCCAGAATATCTGTTCTGGTTGTTTTATTTTATGTGATTCTTTACATCCCATGAACAATCTTTCAGCTATAAAGGGATGGGTCTTCCTGGGTTGAACCAGGACTAAGCTAGGATTAATGTGTCCTGCTCAAGGACACAACGCAGTGATGCCGGTGATGCTCTAACTCGGGGGCCATCTGTCTCGAGTCAAGCACTCTACCACTGAGCCACTGCACTCCTGGATTTGGTTTTGAAATAACAATTTGAAAAATATTTTCTTATAAGCACTTTCATCTGGAGGCCAAATAGTGGATTTGGAATTGGACATATTAAGTCACCTGGCTATTAAGTGCTCAAACTGAGCTATACATTTAATATTGCCTTCAAATATGTCTGCAAGATGTGAATGGTGTGTCTGTCATTTGTGTTTCAAGACAAGAGGCCCTTCTGAACACTAAACTTAGCATGTGCATTTTCAATTGACAGCACACCATGAGGTCAGGTCATGAATGTTTGCATGCGGATAGTTTTACAAGCTTTTGTTGTCCTCTGCTGATCAGTGCCTTAACCCTTGTTCTGCTGCATAAATATGAATATGGCACATTCACTTCTGTTTTCCAGTGGAATCTTATGCTGTCTGGAAAGCAGTCAGATCTAGATCTCATGTCCACAGATGTGTTCACTAGATTTAGCCAGCTGATTCTGGATTTACTCTCTTTTCTAAAGATGACATATCCGGTTTCAGCAGGACAAGGGTTTATCCATCATTTTATGGGACATTGGCAAACAGTACATAACCAGATCAGATATGACATAATGTGACCTCTGATCAGGTTCTGCACTGTTTCCTAACATTACATACTTTTAATATTTGAGTGTAATTATAATCCCAACTGGAGATGGATGCATTCAATTGGAAATTCAATTTGTGACTGGGGAGGAATTATTGAAAATTTACAAGCCATTCTTTGTGGAAGTATGTATTAAATGGGTTAGTGCTATTATGTCCCCCAAAATGTTTGTTCCTGAAATGTCTACTGTGCCAAAATGTCTATTCCCATGATGTCTACTATGGCAACTTGCAAGACCGGGCGGATGTCCATGCCCGTTTCAGCAATCTCTGATCCCCAGTATGCATCGTATTAACCTTTTTACCTGTTAGGGACAATTTGAAAACAGTTTGGATCTGGATAAAGACTGTCAAAACGGTAGGCCTGATCAGAATCCAAACTGTGTGCCACTCTGATGGTATTCCTGAATATTCATAAGAGAAAATTATGACAATGGTCATCATGTTAACCCTCTATCTGCTAGTAACAGTTTGTAAACTGGTTGTAACCAGATCAGGAACATCAAAATGACTTTGCTGGGTCTGATCTGGATCCAAAATGGTTTGACAGTCTGGTATTCCTGAAAAATTCATGAGAGTTACTTCAATCAAGGGTTATGATTGAAGCACTATCATTTAATTTGGACACTTTAATCCTTGCATTCGTACTGGTGCAATCCAGGTAGACCCATCCCGCCATAACTGAAAAAATATTGACTGGGGCGTAAAGAATCAAATCAAATCAAAAAAAAAAAAAAATTGGAGAAATCAATTGTAATGATGGAATAGGTCTTTCAGGAGTATA
Source organism: Loripinus fragilis (assembly GCA_964019695.1). NCBI lineage: Eukaryota > Metazoa > Mollusca > Bivalvia > Lucinida > Lucinidae > Loripinus > Loripinus fragilis. The sequence goes on from CAXHUL010000698.1 coordinate 201,604, forward strand.
TTGGTAAGTAAGCAAGTAAGTAAGTAAAGTCTTTATTTAAAGAGGGTGACAACATTTAGTGGTACAACTTATCTTCCATGAGGCCCTCAAAATAAAGAATATGTACACACACAAAAAAAACAACAATTCTACACAAACTATCAAATTTAAATTGTTTAACCCTGTACTGCTGAGCAATTATAGCTAAATTTTGGCAAGACCGTAAACTAAATGCAAAACTGTGGATCCTGATCAGCTGATCAGTTGTTTCCAAAAACAGGATATCTAGGTTCAGCAGGACAAAGGTTAATTTGATATTTATGCAAGTGCATTTATTATAACATAGTAACCCTATTTATCTCGACAAGCATCCATTTCTATTTTACTCTGTTTGTTGGAAATTATTTAGGTATTTTGTCATCTGCTGTCTTTTCTAAATTAATTTACTATATAGTTCCTTCATTATCACTATCAGAGAGTCAAACAGTTTGGATTCAGATCAGGTCTGGCATTTTGTCGGTGCTGATCTGGTTCTTAAACTGTTTGCAAAGGTTATCATTAGACAACAATTGCAGGCAAAGAGAAACTTCAGCAGTGTATATCTAACCAACTTGCAGGGTTCCACTTGGCAGTATGCATTTACAAGCAGAGTAGAAAACAATATGTATCCTGATCAGCTGGTTTCAGGCCAGCTGATTCAGATCTATACTGTTTTCAAAACAAGTTAAACCCAGGTACAGCATGGTATGGGCCATTTTACATTATTTACAGGTCATCATATTTCTGTAATTTTATGCGCATAAAATTCGACAAAAACATATCAGAAGAAATTTAGGATACTGCCTGATTATGACTATTTCCTATGAGTGTAGATCCAGATCAGCTAGCTTCTGAGAGGCCAGCTGATCAGGATCCACACTGTAAGGTGCAAGAATTGTGATAGGTAAAATAATAAATCGATAGAAGAGAAATGAACAAAATATTCGCTAAAAATATATATACAAACTACAAACATGTACGTAAAATGAATAGTTTAGCATTTTAAAAGGATTTTTGCTTGGAAGTAGATATTGTGGGAGTATCATTTTGGGAGCAGACATAGACGGCACCTTCAGGTGTGTAAAAACAAAAACCTTACACCCTAGTGCACATTATGTTTACTAAGTTTAGACATAGAGTGCATTAATAGTGAACATCATGCAATTCACATAATAACTTTAGTTATGATTCATTACTCGAATATTAAGCGAATAAAGAAATGTGCTTCATGCAAGATTGTCATTTTGTATCCTGCTTGATAACTTATATCACTTTAACTATCCTTGTTAGCAAAGACTTTTGTCATCTGCTGATAACCTTTGCAAACAGTAAGGACCCAGATCTGGAACGAGAAGAATGTCGATCCTGATCTTGATCCAAAAGGATTGACACTTTAATAGTGTGTTCCTGAAAGAATTTATTGAAAAAAGTAATTTTTACAAAAAAAAGTCAGCAGACGACAAAAAAGTTTAAAGAAAAAGATCTTTCTAATTCTATTGTATTGTTATAATACATACCGCGAAAATATTAAGCGAATAAAGAAATGTGCTTCATGGTAGATTGTCATTTTGTATCCTGCTTGATAACTTATGTTATTTTGAATTACATCATTTTAACTATCCTTGTTAACTAGGTTGCAGGGCAGTAGACATTAGAATAAAAACCCGTATTATTAGCTTTTGGATGAATATTGTGAATGGTAAACAAACAAAACTATCAAAATGGTTATACTTACTTCTACTAGGAGAATATGACGGTGGCATCCATCAACATAAATGGATCCATTTTATTAAACATATTCTATTATCTGTAGGGCGTCCCGCTCTTTAAAACAAGGAAGTCATTGAAAACCCAAAATCAATCAAAAATCAAATCTCTAAAACTCTATCAGACCTTTATGTTCAGGAGTGGCATAACAAAGTAACTTCATCCTCTAAAGGAAAGAATTATACTCTTTTCAAGCAAGATTTAAATTTTGAAAATTACCTAATCAAATTAAATAGGAAACACTGTTCTTCATTGTCAAAGTTAAGGTTAAGTAATCATCGGCTTCTGGTTGAAACTGGTCGCTTTAGAAGACAGAAAATGCACATTATGTAGCAAACATGATATCGGGTACGAATTTCACTATCTTTTTGTTTGTGATCACTTTATATCTGACAGAAAGAAATATTTAAGTTTATATTTATACAAAAGTCCTAACATTATAAAATTCGAAAGTCTAATTTCTTCAGCAAATACCAGGAAGCTTGTAAAGTTATCAAGTTTTGTAGAAATTATAATGAATAAATTTTCATGTGCAGCCTAACCCTAAAAGAGTCAATCATTACGATAATATACTTCTTACTATGTCTTGGCTTAATATTTCATTGGAATTGCCTGATTATAGACAACTCACATGATATGTCATATCATGCGAATTGTCTATAATTAATAATGTGAAGCCTTATTTTGTTTCTTAATGAAGCAACAACAGTCGATATGTTGCCTACTGTTAGTTATGGAAGGCTCTTTCAGGGTTGATTTTGCTCGCATTTTAATTTTCACCTTTTTCATGCTCTTTGTACACTGTATTTTATGTATATCATGTATATGCTTTGTTTTTGTATCTTATGCTCTTACGCTATCTATGAGTGGCCTGAGTTTTATGTCAATAAAGATATGTTCTGTTCTGTTAACAAAGACTTTTGTCATCTGCTGATAACCTTTGCAAACAGTAAGGACCCAGATCAGGGCCGAGAAGAATGTTGATCCTTATCTTGATCCAAACCGACTGACACTCTAATAGTGTATTCCTGAAAGAATTTATTGAAAAAAAGTTATTTAAAAAAAAAAAAGTCAGCAGACGACAAAAAGTTTATAGAAAAAAGATCTTTCTGGTTCTATTGTATTGTATTTGAATTTAAGGTACAACTTGCATTTTATATTGTAGAACAGTGACCTATGTCACTGTACAGAAATGTGTAGAAAGACCCTTGTTACTGTGTATAACATTTTATCAGACAGACAATGTCGTCTGCTGATAACCTTGCAAACAGTTAGGACCAAGATCAGAACCAATTGAAAGTCATTCCTGGTCTGCATCCAAAATGTTTGACATTCTAATTGAGTTCCTGAAAGAATTTTTGCAAAAGACATAAAAAGTATTCAACTAGTTAAAAAAGATCTTTTTGGTTTTAATGGTCAGCAGACCTCAAAACATGAATGTGGGCATGACTGGATTTGTTCATCTAAATTGAAGTGTTCTTGTTACCCTGGCAACAAATAGCAGGCTTCTGACCACATGGTGAGGCTATTACCTGGTGACTGGAGGATATCATAGAAGAGAAAAGGATTCATATGAGCACCCAAAAAGATAATAGTCTGAAGGTGACAGAAGAAATTGACCAGCACGCACAGAGAACCGACACCACTACCCAGAGCTGCAGTGAAAGCAATGTAAACTCAAGCTCAGAGGAAAACTCATCAAATATTTCTAAATCTAGTAACACTGATACAGAATCTTTTTTGTCTGTCCCCCCAATCAAGCACAACCCTCCCGAAATTCTACGAGAAATAAGCCTAGACGAGATAAGGGATTAAGTCTGGTATCCTGCAACATAGAAGGTGTTAAGACAAATATGGTATACTTCCAAAAATTATGCAAAAACTTTGATATAGTATGTATTCAAGAGCATTGGCTGTGGGAATTTCAAAACCATGAAATATCAAAATTTGTGTATGACAAAGACTTTACGATCCGATGTTCAGATTATTCAGACCCCATATCAGGTGTTCGTCTTCCAAGAGGGAAAGGAGGTGTATGTATTTTATGGCCTACAGCGTGGTCCAGTAAAGTAAAAAAGTTGGATGAAGGAAATGAACGGATCGTGGCAATTGAAATAACTTGTAACGGTCAAGAGAAGCTTTGCCTCATAAATACCTATATGCCAACAAATAACAGCTCAGTAAACTCACATATGGAGTATAGTGAATGTCTAGACACTCTTCATAGTTTGATCATTAGGTACAGACAATCGCATAAAATCATCATATGTGGAGACTTCAACGGGACCCTGCTTAGAGCCAGACCATACAACAAACATGACCGTCTACTACAGGCATTCGTGGAAGAACATTGTGTTTATCATGTACATACCAATTTAGAAACATTCTTTCATCATTCCGGTCTAGGAAGCTCTCAAATTGACTATATTATGGCAACAGAAAAGAACCTTATTAGCATGTATTACATCAGTGACAAGGAACTAGAAAATACATCCAGTCATGTTAAAATTTCATGCCGCATAAACACCACTCCACCGGGAGCAGGCAAAGGTACAGGAAATAAAAGCACAAAAAGCCGGAAAAAACTTCAGTGGAATGGGATTGATAAGGATCTTTATAAGTTGATTATTCAAAAAGAATTGCAAAACAACGAGGGTATGAATGAAGGAAGCATTGGCCTGAAATTGGAGGAATTAGCAAATTTGTTTCACAAAGCCACCGCGTCTGCTGTACCGCATAAACTGATAAAACTTAAAGGTCCAAGCTGGAGGGCATCTCCTACTGTGAAAAACTTACTAGTGATATGTAAACAGAAATACAAACTTTGGACTGATAGTAACAAGTTAGATGAAAATTTAAGAAAAGATAATATTCTTGCAAAACGAAACCTAAGAAAACAACTACGGAAAGAAAAATTTGATGATAGGAAAAACTTTTATGAGGATTTAATGAGCAACCCAACTACCGAAAAATTTTATCAGTTGATACGAAGAAACAGAACTAGTGGAGTGAAACAAACAAGTAGCCTGATGGTGAGCGGAAAGGAGATATACTCATCAGACGGACAAAGAGACGCCTTTGCAAAATATTATGAAGATCTATCAGTACCCAAGGACAATGGCTATGACGCAGCCTTCTTGGAACTGTGCAATGTTCGGCATGAACTCATAAATCAACTGTGCGAAGACAGCTCTGATACTACAAACCCAGTAACCCCAGAGGAAGTATCAAAAGCCATCTCTCAGCTCAATACAAAAAAAGCGCCGGATGAATCAGGTCTTACCGCAGAACACCTCAAATATGCAGGACCAGCCGCAGCTACATATATCTCTACACTATTTAACCAAATACTGTCAGAAAAGAAGGTTCCGGAAATGTTTAAGACAGGAATTCTAACTCCAGTTTTGAAGAAATCCAAAGACTCTACTTGCTTAGATAACTATAGGGGAATAACTGTTACTCCGATTCTAGGAAAGCTATTTGAGACAATTTTGTTACCACGCCTTTCAAAAAACTTTGAACAGTCATCTATGCAGTTTGGATTTACCAAAGGATTGTCACCATTAATGTCGGCATTGATAGTTTCCGAAGCAAGAGCTGAGGCCAAATTAACCCCTAATGCACCATTATATTTAATGACACTAGATAGCCAGAAGGCATTTGATGTAGTCAGTCACACCATACTACTAGACAAACTGTATGAAGCAGGTGTACAACCAGCGTTATGGACAATTGTGAAAGACATGTATTCAGGGTTAACATCGAAAGTCAAATGGATAGGAGAGCTCAGTGACAGTTTTAAAATAAGGCAAGGAGTAAGACAAGGAGGGATATTATCCACTTTATTTTACAAAATATATCTCAACCCATGCCTAATGGAACTCGAACATAATCGTCTTGGATTGTGTATTGGTACGAGCTATTGTGGATGTCCAGCATGTGCGGACGATGTAGCGCTGCTGACAAGGTGTAAAAATGAACTACAGCTAATGGCCAACGTGTTTAACAGAAACTGTAAACAAGACAGGGTCACTATACATCCATCGAAATCTAATGTAGTATTGCTGAAAAATCATAAGTCGGTAACAAAGAAAAACGTTAAAGTGGAACTGAATGGAAATAACATATCGCTATCCGAAAATACAACTCATTTGGGACTTCTTCGTGCTGAAGTAAACGAAAACATTATAAACATTGATGACCGCCTAAGATTGGCAAGAAGAACTTTATACTCTTTAATAAGTACTGGTGTTCATGGATCAAATGGATTAAACCCGAAATGTTCATACAAAATTTATCAGTGTTATGTTTTGCCAAGACTCTTATTCGGCCTAGAAGTATTACCATTAACTCAGACCCAGATTAATATACTATCAAAGTTTCATATCAGCAACCTTCGTAGATTTCAGTCATTACCCATTAGAACTGCTACATGTGCTGTCTACTTGCTCATAGGTGCGCTCCCATTGGAAGCTGAACTCCATAAGCGACAATTAGGTTTGCTGTATAATATTTTGACTTGTACCAACAAAACTATCAGAGAACTTTCATCCAGACAAATTGCTTTTAATTTGGACAATAATCAAAGTTATTTTAGCAAAGTGCAGGACATTTTAAATATATATGACCTACCAAATCTTCAGTGTCTTAGTGAAGGTCTTACCTCAAAAGAAATATGGAAACTTCAAGTTAAAAGAGCTATAAATAAACATTGGTCTGAATTACTACAGAAGGAAGCATTAGAAAAATCCACATTGAAATATATGAACGTTGACTCGGTCGAAATCGGTCGGACTCATTCTGTATGGTCTTCACTGGAATCTACTGTATCAGACGTCAGAAAGGGTATTACAAAGTCTAGGATGATCACAGGTACCTATATGCTACAGTCAAATGTATACAAATTCAGCAACGCGACTGAAAGTTCTATCTGCAAGTGCTGTGCTACTGACAGTGAGGATATTGTACACATGCTGCTAGACTGCCCCGCCTTGTTCGCGCAGAGAAAACAGTATTTTGGTGATCTTAGATCCTTAATTGTTAACTGTGTGGGAATAAAGCAATGGGAATCGACATTTAATACTAAGGAAAATATAGTAAGACTGATCCTAAATTGTTCAAGCTTTGCATGTTTAAATGGGAGAAAGGAGTTCGTATCAATTGTGAAGGCAACTACTGAGATGTGTCATAGACTCCATATTACCCGGCTGCATAAGTTGAATCGCTGAGGAATTAGTTTGAATATGCCACGACAGTGATCCACAACGTCTTTTATAAAAGTGTATATAACTTTTAACCAGTGTTGTAAATATTGAGGAACCACACGCCCTCACAGTGCATGAACATTTTAAAAAAAGTAGAACTTTTATTAATATTACTCAAGAAGATTACAGACGGAAGTCTGGTGTTCCTTATTGGAAGTTAATATCTATACAAGAAAGAAGAGGTGACTTATCCCAATAAACACCGAAATTTCAGTTTTACACTGTCAATCACATACCAGCTTTAGCAAACAGTGTAGATACAGATGAGAAGCAGCTAATAAGGAAAGAGTTAAATAAGATAGTCTTCTGGAATTACCTTTTAGTGAATAAATTATTTTGTTCAAAGAAAAAAAAATAGTCCCTGATCAGACTGCATTGAATTTTTTATATAAATCTTTACATGCGACATACTTAGTGATTCTGTTGTCGTCTGCTGACTCCTTTCAAAATAAATATTTTCAAGAAATTTCAGGAAAAAAATCAAGGTGTCAAATTGTATGGATCCAGATCAGGACCAAACATACTGTTGGTCCTGATCTGACTCCAAACTGTTCATGAATGTTATCAGCAGATGACAAAAGTTTGATGATCAGTTGTTTCCAAAAACGGGATATATCTAGGTTCAGCAGGACAAAGGTTATTTTATGCAAGTGCATTTATTATAACATAGTAACCCTTTTTGTCTCGACAAGCATCCATTTCTATTTTACTCTGCTTGTTGGAAATTATTTAGGTATTTTGTCATCTGCTGTCTTTTCTAAATTAATTTACTATATAGTTCCTTCATTATCACTATCAGAGAGTCAAACAGTTTGGATTCAGATCAGGTCTGACATTTTGTCGGTGCTGATCTGGTTCTAAAACTGTTTGCAAAGGTTATCAGCAGACAACAATTGTAGGCAAAGAGAAACTTCAGCAGTGTATATCTAACCAACTTGCAGGGTTCCACTTAGTACAGTCAAACTTGCTGTTGCGGTCACCTGTATTAAGCGTGACCCTCCCTTAAGCGGCCACTTCAGGGTCCCCCCCGAACGATTTTGAATGCAAATGCACCTCTCTTAAGCGTGCACCTGTCCAACGCGGCCAGCGGTCGGCGAAATTTGTCCCAAAACGCTGAATTTGTATCCGTAACGGCCACTTTCCATGGTTCGCTGCGGCCGTTTGATTAAATTTTATCGATAAACTTTTTTTGCACCGGTCAAATGCTTGGAGCAATTGAACTCCCCAGCAGTGGTGTCTCCTAAAAGAAATTCTATAACGGCCGCTACCCTATGTTGAGGCTATGGGACGCAACAGTTGGGGTGTTTGTGTGCTACTCGAGACACAATGGAACTGAAATTTTAAAAGTTCGAGTGTTTATGTTAATCGAGCACTACGACATGCTTCAAGAAACCTCCTCGTGGATTAGAAAATAGCGCCGTCCGTAACCTAAAACCTGAATACGCTAAACGAACACGACTTGTAGTTTTTGTGTATGCGGGTACCAGTGCAAAGCCAGTCAACCGATAAATTGTCAACATCGAATCGTTTACCGCTGCCAAAGTTCATTCATCCATACCGTGACAGATGTTTAACGGTAAATGTGTGAAAAACTAAATGCAAGTAGTAATACTCTTTGCTGGAGGCATACTTACAACACAAAGATGAAATGTTTGCTGGGGGGAAGAAAACAAGCAATAGCTTTTGAGAAAAAAAATTGAGTAACAGAATCATTTTTTCCAAGTCTCATACACCTGAATAAATCTACAAATCAAACTTTCTCTTCATGTTCAGTAGCACGATGTCCATTAAACATGCCTTTGCTTATCAAAATCAAGGTTTAGCTTTAGAAAAAAATGGGTATACCAGTGACAAGAAGTCTCTAAGTCCAAAGGCTAACTCTTTTGACAAACATTGATTTTTTTAAAAAACATGGTATTGCTTGTGTTTTAAAATAACATATTTTGTTTTTTTATTTATCTTTTTTTTATTTCTATGATGCAATAACTGAACCCTACACTTTAGGTGTAGACCTAATTCTTCATAATTTTAATTCATATGGGAATATCCTCAATCATATGGCCATCTTACCTGAACCTCTATTAAGCAGCCACCTGTCTTAAGCAAGCGATTTTGGATTATCCCTTGGCCGATTGCTTAAGACAGGTTTGACTGTAGAATGCATTTATAACCAAAGTAGAAAACAATATGTATCCTGATCAGCTGGTTTCAGGCCAGCTGATTCAGATCTATACTGTTTTCAAAACAAGTTATACCCAGGTACAACATGGTATGGGCCATTTTACATTATTTACAGGTCATCATATTTCTTTAATTTTTATTTTTGTTAATTTTCTCCGAATTATATGCACATAAAATTCGACAAAAACACAGAAGAAATTTAGGATACTGCCTGATTATGACTATTTCCTATGAGTGTAGATCCAGATCAGCTAGCTTCTGAGAGGCCAGCTGATCAGGATCCACACTGTAAGGTGCAAGAATTGTGATAGGTAAAATAATAAATCGATAGAAGAGAAATGAACAAAATATTCACTAAAAAGATATATACAAACTACAAACATGTACTTAAAATGAATAGTTTAGGATTTTTGCTTGGGAGTATATATTGTGGGAGTATCATTTTGGGAGCAGATATAGACGGCACCTTCAGGTGTGTAAAAACAAAAACCTTACACCCTAGTGCACATTATGTTTACTAAGTTTAGACATAGAGTGCATTAATAGTGAACATCATGCAATTCACATAACAACTTAAGTTATAATTCATTACTCGAATATTAAGCGAATAAAGAAATGTGCTTCATGCAAGATTGTCATTTTGTATCCTGCTTGATAACTTATATCACTTTAACTATCCTTGTTAGCAAAGACTTTTGTCATCTGCTGATAACCTTTGCAAACAGTAAGGACCCAGATCTGGAACGAGAAGAATGTCGATCCTGATCTTGATCCAAAAGGATTGACACTCTAATAGTGCGTTCCTGAAAGAATTTATTGAAAAAAGTAATTTAAAAAAAAAAGTCAGCAGACGACAAAAAAGTTTATAGATAAAGATCTTTCTGGTTCTATTGTATTGTTATAATTCATAACTCGAAAATATTAAGCGAATAAAGAAATGTGCTTTATGCTAGATTGTCATTTTGTATCCTGCTTGATAACTTATGTTATTTTGAATTATATCATTTTAACTATCCTTGTTAACTATACTTAAAGCCATTAAAAGCGCAACTGGTATAAGTGTTATTTTTCCTATAAATATGAGCTTGATACACTTTGTCTTTGTATTATCAAGCGTCCCTAACGTAGAAGAACGTTTTACAAAAACTTGAGCTCAGTTGCACACTTCTGCCACAAATTTTGGTGAAAAATGACAAATTTATCAATTTTTTTGGTAACCATATTAAATCTTGAAATTCTATTCAATTTCAGCGTGCAAGTACTGCGTTTCACACAAACAAACCAAAAAACGGTTTACAACACAAAATTCACTTTGCTGGAAGGACCTAAATTTTATGTTTTGAATTTCATTTTTCATAAAATTTCCCCAAAATTTGAGAAATCACTAAGGCTTCAATTAAATTGAATCATTTAAAAATTGGCATACGTAAGTTGTACCGTCATAACCTATGGTTATCATTTATTGCAATATTTACCTTCGAAAGTGTCGCATTTTTGTTAACTTCCGGTTTTCATGCTGAAATTTTTATGACCATTTTATAGGTCAAAACTTCAAGACAAAAAATATCTGTTGCGTATGCATAGAAAGTAGAGCAATGTTGAAATTCTCCGAAAGTTTGAATCCAAAAGAGCCATTCATAATGAAGATCTGATATCCAGATTAATAAGGTGATTTTGCAGTTTTTCTGTCGACGTTAGGGTTGTGTCCCTTTATCAAAAATACAGCCTGGCTTATCTGGACTGCTCTATCTGCACTAAAAGAGTATTGGCTTGATATCGCGACCATTGGTTTATTCTTTTAATTATTAAGAATGATAACATAGCATTAAATCTCGAGTAAGGTTATTCTGTAAAAGTTGCGTTTTTACTGGCGTTAAGTATAGGTTGCAAGGCAGTAGACATTAGAATAAAAACCCGTATTATTAGCTTTTGGATGTATATTGTGAATGGTAAACAAACAAAACTATCAAAATGGTTATACTTACTTCTACTAGGAGAATATGATGTTGGCATCCATCAACATAAATGGATCCATTTTATTAAACAAATTCTAATATCTGTTGGGTGTCCCGATCTTTTAAACAAGGAAGTCATTGAAAACCCAAAATCAATCAAAAATCAAATCTCTAAAACTCTATCAGACCTTTATGTTCAGGAGTGGCATAACAAAGTAACTTCATCCTCTAAAGGAAAGAATTATACTCTTTTCAAGCAAGATTTAAATTTTGAAAATTACCTAATCAAATTAAATAGGAAACACTGTTCTTCATTGTTAAAGTTTAGGTTAAGTAATCATCGGCTTCCGGTTGAAACTGGTCGCTGGGAAAACACACCTTTAGAAGACAGAAAATGCATATTATGTAGCAAATATGATATCGGTGACGAATTTCACTATCGTTTTGTTTGTGATCACTTTATATCTGACAGAAAGAAATATTAAAGATCATATTTTTACAAAAGTCCTAACATTATAAAATTCAAAGAACTATTTTCTTCAGCAAATACCAGGAAGCTTGTAAAGTTATCAAGTTTTGTAGAAATTATAATGAATAAATTTTCATGTGCAGCCTAACCCTAAAAGAGTCAATCAGTACGATAATATACTTCTTACTATGTCTTGGCTTAATATTTCATGGGAATAACCTGATTATAGACAGTTCACATGATATGTCAAATCATGCGAATTGTCTATAATCAATAATGTGAAGCCTTATTTTGTTTCTTAATGAAGCAACAACAGTCGTTTATGTTGCCTACTGTAAGTTATAGAAGGCTCTTTCAGGGTTGATTTTGCTCGCATTTTAATTTTCACCTTTTTCATGCTCTTTGTACTCATGTATTTTATGTATATCATGTATATGCTTTGTTTTTGTATCTTATGCCTTTACGCTATCTATGAGTGGCCTGAGTTTTATGTCAATAAAGATATGTTCTGTTCTGTTACCAAAGAATTTTGTCATCTGTTGATAACCTTTGCAAACAGTAAGGACCCAGATCAGGGCCTAGAAGAATGTTATAATCCCAAATAATTGGTATGTTCTAGAATGTTCTAGAAAGTCTCAGTCCAGTTCCAATTCTGCTTGAATAGAACTTCCTGGGATTTTGTGGTACTTCACTTTACATGGTATTTAATGGAATTCCATTAAATCCCAAAAGTTGGAACAATTGGTATTTTCTGTCACTATCTGGAACTGGAAAATCCCAGAAAGTGTCAAACAATTCTGCTTAAAATAGAAGTGGGATTTTATGTTACTTTCTGGGATAAATATTCCATTTAATCCCAGAAAGGCCCAAGTAGGTACTTTAAATGGGATTATTAAGATTTTCTGGGACTTCATCAATTCAACACATCCATATAATTTGGGATTAAATGGAATCTTTTAGTACTGCTAGTAAATAATTTGGTTCCATTTAATACCAAATAATCCCAACCTAGATTTGCATAGGACCATTATATTCTGAACTCAGTCTGACCTTGAAATATGATATAACTGTGTTAACCTGGTTCTCTCATTTCAATGACTCAAGCTGAAATTCTTTAATCTTGCAGGAAACCAGAAAAAGATTCAAATAAACCTCATGGTTTGCAAGGCTCTAACTATTTGATAAATCCTGTGTTAATTTTGGATATATACTGCATAAACTGCACAAAATAAATCCTATAACAGACAATGTGAGTAAATAGAACATACTTCTATGCTTATAAATTATACTTGCATGAGACTTTTCATCATATAATTTAGTTTCTCAGAAACAAAGCCATTTTTAGATGTTTCTTTCTTTAAATGCTGATGAAAGACGCTTAATACTGAATTGTGTTCATTATGGTTATACAATTTTACCATTATCATTATTATTTACAGCAGCACTTATGGCAGTACAACACTTAGTTAGTGTGGTACATGTAAGCAGGTTAATTACTGAATTTACAGGATAATCAGGCTGATCATTGGGGCTTTTTTTTATTTGATTTTTTTTATCCATTCTCTTTTTAAAAGGTGTTGGAGATATTGCGATTGCCTTCGTCTGTATATCAGGTTTTTGTTTGTAATGCTATCTTCTAAACAACTGGACAGATTATCCAACCAAATTTGTTGAGCAACTGGTGTATGCAACTGGTGTATGCAACAGCAAAATTCCAATACCCCAATGATGTGGGATGTAGGTCAAAAGTGTCCTTCTGTCTGCCCATTTGCCTGCAATACTTTCACCTTGCAAACGGTTTGTTTGTTTTGTTGCTTTACTTCCCAAGTCAACAGCTATGGTCATGGCGGGACAGTTAGTTCACCTAACCACACTTTTTCCTGGGCAAGCTTTAACAATCAGTTAACCAGTACTTCGTGCACATACTTTCACTTGTAACTGACAACAACCCTTCTTGAATGATTCAGCGGAAGGCAGGAGAATGACCGTAGAAATTATTTCATGATCAATCTCCACGAAAGTACGGGACCGGGTCAGGATTCAATCTCGCGACCCCTGGATTCAGACTCACATCTGTTGCCAGACACGTTACTGACTGCGCAAACGGTCATACTGAATCCAACCGAATTTGTTTGGTGACTTACTTGCACAAGTGGGTGAGCAGGAGCATTACTGTTTTTTGCTTTTTGGATCCCCTTTGCATGGGCCTCAGAGAGTGTGCATTTTCTGGCTAAATTGCAGTCTCTTTCTGAATTGCTGGGTAGAACTCAACCAAATTTGTGCACAACTTAAACAAATCGTGTATACAAGAGCTTATTTTTGGGTACCCCACTCAGAGGCGCCCTATAATGGGGACAAAAGTGTCTGCCCATTCTTCTTTTATGCTAATCCAAACATGCTGGGCTGAATTCAACCTACTTTGTTGAAAGGTCGCCTTTCTCACAAGTGGGGAGTGGTAAAAAACATTTATTTTTTTAACCTTCCAGCCAAATTTTCAATTATCCGAAACTACTGGGTTATTCGAAGACTACGGACAGTCCTGACTTTTTTCTCTATTATCTATTGCAATAAAACTACCTATTATTCGAATTTCGATTATCCGAAAAATTCAATTTTTCGAAGTGATTTGTAGGTCCCGATAAAAGAAACGGCTATTAAATTACCTTTCAAGATTCGAAGTCCAAATGTCACGCATGGTGATCATGATTTCTTTGTTTGGTCAAGTTTATTTTTATTATATAGATTAATAATAAGAAAAAAATAGGTGAATGCCATTACAATAATACTTCATCAGTGTTGACGTGGTCTATTGTCATATACAGCATGGATGTTGGTGACCTGATTTTGAATGAAACGATTCAAATCTGAATATCGATATATAAACAAACAGGTTTTAAAATATTAAAACCAAACCAATAATGTATATGATGTATATATGTTCAATGTTTCTATCTTGCTTTTGTAATTGTGCTTTATTTGTATGCTCTTCACATGTGGAGGAAATAAAGAATATTATTATCATTATTTTTATTATTATTATTATTATTATTACTATTATTATTATTATTTTATTAAGGTCGTCTGCAATGATGGTTTTGTTTGATGTTTTTTAAATGTCTAATTATGGGCAATAAATGAGCTAAACTTGATTTTAATTGGATCTTCTCATCCTTTGATTTATTCTTGACCACTGTGTACATTATATTTAATATAGAATATAAGTATGTCTACAGAATTCCAAAGGGCCCTTACTTAGACTACAGTTATAATTCTGTCTGATTACTCTACTGGTTGTGATGAGATGAGACGATCAATTATTTTGCCACACAAGCAGATATAATGATAGATATTGTATACGACTTGGATAAGGATTAGTTAAGATATTTTAAAACATTTAACCAATTTAACAGTAATACTAAATTGTCATGTTAAAATAGAAACTATTATTTTCCACGCCCCTCTATCTATATCGTAGTATTATACATATATGGAAATATTGAAAAAGTTTATATATAACATCTGTAAAAAAGGTCTTGATAATAGAGCAATGAATTGCTTCCTAAGATTAAAGCACCAAAGCCCAGAGATTTATAAGAAACCATGCGAAAAATATTCATTTCTCTTTGAAATATCATCTCTTACACCAAGTCAATGGCCTTGCTAATTTATTATGTTAGGTAACATAAGTTACAACCTGTAACACAACCTGTAACAAGTACTCCTATCTTGTTGTTTAACATGCAAAATCTATGATTCTTTATTATATGAGCAAGACTATCAAAATATGGAAGATTTTATATAATTTTTACGTAAATAATACCTACCAAATTGGGCTCCTTAAAACTTGGGGTAGTGTTGTTTAATTGCTTATATAAGGCAATGCATTTAAGATAGATAAACACACTTTGTTTGTTTTTTTCTATAAGCCAAATAAGTGTGTTAGTACAACTAGATTAAAAGCATTTTAAAAATTCACAAATCAGCTGTAAAATTAAATGCTATTGGTCACAGTTACCGTTTTTAAAGGGTAGTTTTATGTAAGTAACGCACATAACACATTAGGATGCCGTAATTTTGCTTTAAAACTTTTATCTGCAGCTTAGGTATCCAGCAGGCAGACTATATGCGTGATTTAAATAGTTAGTTTAATGCCTTCTTTCTGTAGCACAGCCTTTTAACTTTTCATTTTCTGAATTTTATATGGTAACATATGTAACAGACTGTCAGAGGCAAACACCAAATCGTACACATGCAAACATCTCTTATTCTACGCAGCTTGAAATGCTCTTTTAAGATACGATGTGTCTGCAAAATTCTTTAGCGGGGAGCAAAACATTCTCAGCCATCAGTCTAACAATGATACATTGCCATTTTGGTAACGTATATTTTAGGATTTCCCACCAAGGGAGAAATTGAAATCTCTCTGTTTTGATATAAAACTCTCACAACTTTGAACACAGAGTGTAAAATGCTTCTTTGAGCTAAAAACTAAAAATATTATTTTTGGATAAAAAACCCCGCAGGGTTTTTCTCCCATTTTGTTTTGTGGGGGGAAAACCCCGCAGGGGAAAAACCCTGCGGGGGAATTTTCTTTTTCCTCTAAGGGCACAATATAATGCTGAAAGTTTTTGTTATACCTTTTATTATGCATTGTGATGAATAATAATTCAAAAAAGTCAATTTGAATTTTTCAAAAAACCCTGCGGGGTTTTTCCCCCACAATCTGAAATGGGAGAAAAACCCCGCGGGGGAAATCAAAGTTTTGAATTAAGCCATATCAATCATTTTCTGCAATAAATACAATCAAACAAACTTGTTTCTTGAACAAATTTTAATATTTATTTTTTTGAAAAAACCCTGCGGGGTTTTTCCCCCATTTGAAAATGTGGGGGAAAAACCCCGCGCGGGGTTTAAAAAAACCCGCGGGGTTTTCGAAAAACCCCGCGGGGTTTTTAACTTTGACCATTTTTTTCATTATGATGGCATATATTTTTTTAGTCATAATCATATATGTTTTGCTGCCTTATGTCTGTATTTATGTATTTTAGTGGTTTTGAGTCTTTTGCACCACTAGAAAGATGATGTGATTTTGCCAAATTCTGGTGTGGCAAAAAAAAACTGGTGGCTGTTGAGCCTAGATGATCTAGCAAAACGAATGAGTTGAGAGATATTGACTCCATAGGATGTAGTACGAGGAACATCACAATCTAAAAATGGGTATTTGACAATTTCAAAATCAAAGTCGTCACGTTTATCATAAATTTTGGTAGAAACAATATCATTAGAAATTGACAAGTGCAAGTCTAAAAATGCGGCTTCAGTATCAGAGATATTGGCTTTATTCAGTTGGAGCTCTGAAGGGTATATTTGACTAACCATATTGTCAAAATAAACATTATTAATATTAAAAATATCGTCCAAATATCTGGATGTAGTGTTAAACGCATCAATAACATCAGCCTGCTTATCATCAGAAAGAGAAATCATAAAACCCCTCCCATAACAAAACAGGAATAAATCTGCAACCAGGGGATCACAATTAGTGACCATAGGAACCCCAACTACTTGTCTATACAGCTTGGTGCCATATCGAATAAAAATGTTGTCCAACAAAAAGGTCAGCGCATCACATACATTTTGACACGACCATGCATGGTATTTTTTAGGGTTTTCTGAAGTAAAAAATGCTTTTCTGTCATTACATGCAAGGTAAGGAGAGCCTTCTCTCTGGAAGGTTCTTTCAATAAGATCTATAAGTTTATCTTTAATTAAATTATGAGGTAAAGTAGTTGTAAAGAGTAGAAAAATCATAAGTAGACAAACTGGTCGCATTGAAATCTCTAGCTTTAAGTTTATCTAAAATTTCACCTGAATATTTAGTAGACCAAAATAGGTTTTTACCAGATCTCTCATATACCTTTTCATAATACTTGATAACAGCTGTAAGACACGAGGTTAACAATTTAGAAAGTTGTGTTGTCGTACAATAACTAGAATTAGCAATAAATCTTGCTTTATAGTGGTTTTTATGGAGTTTAGGTAACAAGTAAAAAGTAGGAACTTTGTCTTGATTTTCTTTAGCTTTGACACCAAAATGTAGGGCTGTATGACAACCATTACCCCCTTACTTAAAGAATGCTGCAGTTTATATGCATTAGTGTCAACAAGCTCACGCTTAAGAGTATTAATATAATACAATCGTCAAACAACTACAACATTGTTAGCAGCTTTATCTGCTGGTCAGATATTGATATTGTACAGAGAAGTTTATTCTTTATTGAACTAAGCGCTGAAAAGGGGTTCATTTGCTTTTAACTATGATCTGTATGATACCAAAGGTACACTTAGGAGTTGGAAAAAATGGGATTTATATTTTGTGATGTATACGTTTCTCTAAAATAACCCTTTGCCTGGGGATATAAATTCAACAAATTTGCCTTGTTCGACTTCTGTTTTGGAAGGCGACATACCTGATTCTTGGAATTCTAGTTTTGGAATTCTGACGGTGGGTCAGGCCTAAGACTCTATGACGGCTCTGACATAAAACTTTAACCCGTGGGTTGGTGACTGATGCTTATCTGTAGCTGGACCCACCGTGGCTCAGCTTGAGGTTTTCTTTAGCTCTGACTATCTCTGAGTCATGAACCCTTTTCTTGGTTTCATCATGGTGTGCTAATTTGATTACAGTGTTTCTCCATGATGAAACATTGCATTAGTTAGATGGCCTCTATGCGAGCTGAACATTTCTTGTACTTCAACAACAGCAGAATCTAGGGCATAGATTTGGTACCTGTTAAATGCATTTAAGCCCCCCGGTGGCTTAGGTTGATG
Source organism: Loripinus fragilis (assembly GCA_964019695.1). Lineage (NCBI taxonomy): Eukaryota > Metazoa > Mollusca > Bivalvia > Lucinida > Lucinidae > Loripinus > Loripinus fragilis. Next base: position 220,089 of record CAXHUL010000698.1, read on the forward strand.
TCCATTCTAAGGCAATGGTTCTGTTGCTGTTGACTTTTTGTTTATTGTTACTCCCATTGTAGGAGTCTGTAATGTTCAATGTTTTCTTGTGCGTTACTTTGTGTCCATTCTAGCATTGCAATCGTCTTAATGGGGAAGAGAGAGAGCTGGTTGCTTTGCTTGATTCGTCTTCCTGGTGTCTCGTGATGGTTGAGCGGCTCTTCCTCGCGGTGCCACGGGGTTGTCTGCGGTTTGTGATTGTGGTATTTCCTGATCATACTCACTAATTATTTTTGTGTCCATTCTAGCATTGCAATCGTCTTAATGGGGAAGAGAGAGAGCTGGTTGCTTTGCTTGATTCGTCTTCCTGGTGTCTCGTGATGGTTGAGCGGCTCTTCCTCACGGTGCCTCGGGGTTGTCTGCGGTTTGTGATTGTTGTATTTCCGGATCATACTCACTAATTATTTTTGGTTTGTGTTTATTTATTTTTTATTTTATTTATTTGTTTGTTTTTGCTTTCTGAGACGACCAGCAAACACTCCGTATCCTGTTTTCATTGCACATGCAATATACTCTTTGAAGATTGACGTGCTATGACTCGTCATTATTCTGTACAGGATAAGTACTACTACATGCTACTGCGATGTAAATGCAGCGAACACTAATCTAAAATTGAAACTTTGCAGTTGTGTGTACATGGACATCAATTGTAATTTAGTTTAGACAACTGGTATTTTTGTTAATTACATGCTTGAATACTTGGAAATTAAATATTGTTAAAATTTTTGATCATAGAATTTCATTTTATTGAACTAATTTAGATCTTCTTCCACCTAAACCTAAATTCACTTTTGGAAATTTGAAGAAAGGGGTCCAGGAATTCTATAGGAAGTTTGTTATAGCGCCTGCAGATTAGGCTGCTAACAACGTTGTGGTCGTTTGAAAATGTACTACTTTAAAACCCTAAAGCAAAAACTTAGCACTGCTAAGACATATGAGCATAATTTGCTTGACGAGATGTATGTCATTGATAGACATCGATTTTATATAGCTACTACGAGGGCTGTTCAAATACGAATGCAAGTAGCTACATAACTTTCGTCACATATAAGCTACGACAAAATGGTATATGTTTCTAAAAAGGATTATATGTCACCTTTAAACTGGCACCATACCTAAAGAAAAATACAGTATACTTATTGAGTTATAGCCCTTTGAATGAGGGTCACTTTAGTATACTAACAATCTCAATGCTTAGAACATACCAGTGATATAGACTAACGTATAATTCTTCGACAAACCGGTGAAATTTCTTGAAAATTTTAAGGAAACATCCCCATATACTTATATAATGATTCTGTGAAAGTTGTGAAAATCCGACATGTTTTTGTTGAATTACATCAAATCGTATCCACTAAAGTCTCCTTATGTTTGCAAATAAATGGTGGACAAAACACCACCTTATGTTTTCAGTCAAACTTATCTCTAACAAAATGCACGAAGCAACATTTAAACTAGTTTTAACTCAAAGAAAATACATGTTGATCGCTCATACTGAGTTGTTAATACAAACCATTTAAGGATAGTGAGTAGTTTTTAAACGCTAAAAAGCGTTTTAATTAAGTCAAAGCTGCCTTAAGAGAAGGGGCTATAGAACTTAAACTCAATTTTGTTGCCATAACATTGCGGTTTTAATCTAAATTTGAACGTTAACTTTAAGTTTTACCAAAATAGGCATTATTTAAAATAAACTTACTCACCTGGTCTTGAGGACTAGACAGATTGAACATATTTTTATTAATGTAAACACGTCATTAAGAAGCAGAAAATGCTTGAAAAAATAATATAAAATGTGTTAACTCTGTAAATAGAGGACGGAGCGTTTTGAAAAGTTCCTTATGGCATATTAAGCATGTTTTAAGCAAAACACAAAGAAAAAGACACAGCGATGTTCATTATTGCATCACAAGTAGATAGCTCAAAATGGCGTTTATCATAAAATTAATGACGTCACAAACGTGCCTGTTTACTCGGGATTGAAACAGGATCATATAAACTTTTTCCTGCAAGCAACTGTGTATATGTACCTTAAACTTGCATCTAAAATTTGGTGCCATTTTGTCTCAAACTTACAAAGATATGACACTATATTCACACATGTACCAACGTGTATGGCTATTTGCTTCAGAAAAACGTCAGTATACAGGAATGGCCTTTATATAAGCGTCTGTAACTCAAAAAATATAGTGAGTGTTTCGATGTGTTTGGTGTCATTTTAAAGGTCACAAATAGTTCTTTCCAGAAAAGTATGCCATTTTGTCGTAGCGTATATGTCAAGAAAGGTATGAAGCTACTTGCATTCATATTTGAACAGCCCTCGTAAGTTTGTCAATGAGGAACCTAGCAAGCTACCTATGTTATACCGGTTACCAAAACTGCATAAAACCCCTACACGTCACGTTTTATTGCTAATTCTAGCTCATGTACTACTGCTGAGTTGTCTATAATTTTGACCTCTTGTCTTACTGCGATTAAAACCATGTTATAAAATATGTTGAAAAACTTCATGAGAGGAATGGTAAAAATATATTTTGGTCTGTTAAAAACTCAGTTGAGATTCTTAACAAATTCAAATTTAAGCATCTAGTGTGTCTACATATGATTTCTCTACTTTGTATACTACATTGCCTCACAATCGTATCAAAGAAAAACTAACTGAGTTAATTGAACCAACTTTTTAAGAAAGAGGGCTTACTTTATTTGGCTTGTAATGTAACTTCTGAACAACCTTAAGAGATTTAAAATATGGTCATGTAAGAAAGTTTGTGACGCTTTTTATTATCTTTAAGACAATATATTCACAAGATTTGTCTCAAAATTGTGTAGACAAATTACAGATATTCCTATGTGTACAAATTGTGCTCTTCTTGTTGCAGATGTTTTTTTGTATTATTATTATGAGAGATATTTCATGTTGTCTGTTTCTAACAAATATCAAGCAGATGTTGTTGAAGTATTTACCTCAAGATATCTAGATGACTTCATTAATATTGATAATCCTGATTTTCAACAAATGATAAGTTAGATATATCCCACTGAACTTCAGTAAATTAAGGCAAATTCCTCAGATACTGAATCCCCCTTTTTGGACTAAGACTTTTCCATTACAAATGACATAGTTTCAACTAAAATTTATCATAAACGGGTTGATTTTAATTTTGAAATAGTTAATTATTCCATTTCTTGGTGTAGATGATGCTGGCTCTCCCTCGTATGATGTACGAATTTCGCAACTTATTCGTTTTGCATTGTATGTTCTAATGTTGATGACTTTTTTTAAATTTTATTACAAACACTCAGAGTTAATTAGTTGATTGTTAAAAACAATATTTGCTTAAAGATTCTTCTGCATCAAGGCATATCATAGCCTGTATATCATGGTGATATAGTTTATAAAATTTAAGCGAATTGTTGGAAAGCATTTTTTTAGTGATCAATTTAAAAAGATTATTAAACGTTAAAAAAGAGTTGGATACAATAAGGATGTTATGCAACAGTCTGCATGCCTAGTCATAAACCCAATTACAATTTATAGCTATGGGTTCCTCTTTAATTGCAAGATGGTGGGTCAGGCCTCATACTCAATGACAGCCATGACATAAAGCTTTAATCTGTTGTTAAGTGTCTGATGCTTGCCGTTGGCGGGGCCTACCATAGCTCAACTTGATGTTTCTCTTGCTCTGACTATCTGTGAGTCATGGGCCCTTTTCTTTGTCTCATCATAGTGTGCTAATTAAATTAGACTGTTTCTCTGTGCTGATACATTGCATCAGTTTGGAAGCCTTTATGCAGACTAAACAATTTCATGTTTAAGCAAAAACAAAATCTAGGGCGAAGATTTGGCGCCAGTAAAATGCATTTAAGCCCCGTGTAGCTTAGTAGGCCGTTCTAAGGCGGTCGATCTGTTGTTGTTGATCTATTGTTATATGTACTTTGCATTGTTTGTGGAGGTTCTGTGTTTGTCTGTGTTTTGGTGCATTGCTTTGTGTCCTTTCTAGTTTCGCAATCATCTTGAAGAGGAAGGGAGAGCTGGTTGCTTTTCTTTTTATTGTCTTACGGATGTCTTGTTTCTGTATATGTTCTGTGGCCCTTCCTCACAGTGCCATGGGTTGGTCTCCAGTGTATGAATGCGTTATTTCCTGATCATACTCACTTATTTTTTGAGTTGACAAGTTTTGTTTTCTGCTTTTTAAATCTAAATAAGTAGGGCTCATAGATATTTTAATCTCTAGGAGACCAGTAAATAAATAAACTGGAAATACCACAACTCAGCAACAGGCAAAATTATACAATAAAAAATGGTTACATTTTAAGAGAACACAGTGAAAAGAGGTATCAAGTTCAAATTGCCGGGCACACTGTTCAGAGTAAGTATTGCAGTCGTTTGTTCATATATCTGTATACAGCTGATCAGCAAACACTCCTGGGCCTTTTATAAATTTTAGATATAGCCAGTTTAAAGTAGGAAGCTTGTCATGGTACTCTTCAACAATCCTCCCAACGTAGCAGTTATATGGCACCAATGATTATCATTGAAAGCAAATTTTGCGTATAATATTTAGCGCCACCAAGCTTTTGGATGTTGACGTAACCCAATCTGAAGGAGCGAACACAAACTTCCTATGATATTCATGAGGACCTTTGTACAACTGTTTGAAAGTACTATTACGTTTAGACAGAAAAAGTAAAAATAGTAAGTGAATATGATCAGGAAATACTACAATCACAAACTGCAGACAAACCCGTGGCAGCGTAAGGAAGAGCCACGCAACAATTACGAGGTACCAGGAAGACAAACAAAGTAAAATAACCAGCTCTCTCTACCCCATCAAGATGATTGCAAAACTAGAATGGACATAAAATAACGCACAAAAACAGGCCAGTGATATCGCCTACCTGTACTATAGTATCGTCTCCCTACAAGGCCATTGATATATTTCCTGGGCACTATACGCACTACAGGCGCCGTGATAATTTCAAATGACACTATAGTATCCATGCAGAAAAGGTGGTGCCTATCTGTGGGACATGGCTATTTACAGGTCATATCGTTGCTTGCCTTTCTACTGGCCCCATAATAGCTTTCTTTGCCACAATATTCTTACTAAATACACAGCAATATCTTCCAGTGACACAATACTCTCCAAACATGAACTATGATATCTTTCAATGACAATTTATTTTCTTTAGGCTGGAGCCCAGGGTGAAAAAAAAAACAGAAATGGTTACCCGGAAAGTAACAAGGTTTGTTATAGCATAAATTTGAAGAAGTATATATGGTGCATACGAAACCACTGTATAGCAAATTTCTCGGGATTGCATAATGCCACTAGAGCTAATAAAGTATGGTAGCCCATGCGTGTCATATGCATGCATGCGTTTAATACAAATGCTATTATCTCAGCAACGCGTTATCAAATTTAAATCAAACTACCTTTCAGGAATGACAATGTGATTGTTTTAAAAGTTTTGAGTATTAGTTTCAATTTCAAATAGCTGTTGCTTTAGCATTACGCATACAATGCTGTGTACCATATGTAACCAGATAAAACGTAATGTTTGGTTTTCTCCCATCTGTATCTGCCACGACTCATTTTGATTGTTTTCACACAAGCATATCATAACTGTCCAAAGATTACATTGCTGCCTGTTTGGGTGAGATTTAATATCCAATATGGCTGCCGTCGCCATAAGGTATGAAAACGTATTTTTGGGGATCATTCCTTACCCTACTAACGGGTCACGTTTAAAATGCTTGCGTATGTAGTGGGACGGCCGTGTGCCTATTTCACAACTAAAAATCTATTGTCACGTAGGAATGGACACTTTAAGATGGCCTTGAATATGAGCACATAGGCTGTAAATAGATTTGTTTATTCAATGCATTGTTTTAGCGAACAGGAAGGGTAGATATGCAAAAAAACACATCGCAATGTAAAATACATCTCGAACGGTTACAAACTTTTTTTCTAAGTGTGCGATAATAGCCTACATGTAAATAAAGTTGATATAGGATGGCACCATTGTGTTTCTTACATACTTATTGGGTGAAAAGAGTTATAATCGGCTATCAGCACACGAGGAGGGCAGTGTTAGTGGCTTACCTGTTGGTCCTCTGTCTGTCCTGTCACACTATACATCAATTGAATTTTAATATACATGTAGTCTTTAATTTATTGTTAATGATATACATGTACTAAATGTTATAATGAAGAATGCCAATGTATTAAGTGTATTATAAGTGTTTAACTATCACAATAAATTGTTCAATCGTGTACAATATCGCGTTTTCTATAAATATAGAGGTTTGTGGTCAATTAAGTTATGAATTTTGTTATTTCCATTCTCTTGAAATTAGCATTTACTTTGCTTAAGGATGTATTTTGTGATGTCAATTGTGTGAAATGTAAAAAGTGGATGGTATTATGCTTCCTTTCAGTCAAATGACACATTAAAGTCCTCAAAGTGAATCTAAAGGCAATAAAAATGCTTATTTTCAACATCTTCTATATTATAAATCTGAAAGAAAATACTTAAAACATTAGCAGTGATGATTGTTAGATACAACACTATAAGGAAGAAAGGGTGCAAAGATCAAAAATCGATACCACACCACACCTGACCCAGATACCAATGGGAAAGTGACAAACTCACAGTTAGACACCACAAACGAGAGCTAAGAGATCAGCCCTTTCCCAGCAGGTGACCACAAAGCACATATAAACAGACGCGCACAAAGACATAGCAAACACAAGACAGAAAAAAAACATAAAAAGATCCACAAAAGAAGTATCGCCTTGGAACGGTCAGTAAAATATTTTACTGGAGGGCTTAAACCAGTTTCATGGCGCCAACCTCGCCCTTAATTCTGATGTGGACCAGGACATATTTGGGAAAGTGACAAAACACAACAAACACGACAGCCAAGAGGTCAACCCTTTCCCAGCAGGTGACCACAAGGCTACAAGGAACATATACCACAGTACAACACACACCAACATGAAGCATACTAACGCAAACGATCCACAAAAGAAGCACCGCCTTGGAACGGTCAGTTAAAAATACTTTTACTGGAGGGCTTAAACCGGTTTAACGGCGCCAACCTCATAATCCCCTACCTAAAAACTGCCCAGAAACTTTTACCCGTAATTATAGACGGTTGCCTAGCAACAAGACAAAATGGATTTATTTGCTTTACCTGGTATTATAAAACAATCATCATGGCAACTAGACTTTCCATACTTGCATACTGTTATGACATTACCTGGACGACATACTGATGTATCCATACATGGATTTATTGAAATTTCTTCCAATACCAAAGTGTATCAAAAAATCATCATTTCATATTTTAAAAAATCAAAACAAGGTATAAACAATTAAGTAAGTTTCAGAACTTCCACGGCAGCATTTGTATGCACAATATTAACTCTTCACACATATTTTACTTAAACAATCTGCATACCTGAGTGTCTACAGTATAGTTTGAAGTACATATATTACTTGTTGGCATCTAAAAAGTAATACAAATGTATCTGGCTCTCCAACACTCGAATTTTTGGAAGTTGGACCCATGAGAGATTTAATTAAATTTTCTTTTATGGAGTATGCAGTTTCGAAAGCTTGAGGGCTTTAATTTGCCATACTTGTATGTTTTACAGGTATCAACAAAACATTTGCAAGGTAGCAAAACTGTATACATAGAAACAAGTACATTAAAATAAAATACAAAGCTGAAAATGAATAAAATAGTCAAAAAGGGACAAGACAACTGAAAATGAAAAAAGTAGCAAGACAGAAAAAGAAAGAAAATAGGAAAAGAAAAAGCCTAAGACAAAAAATAGATAAAAACACAATTAAAAACTATGGTGGGGATATATAAAGCGGTACTTCTTTCGTGGATCATTTGTCTTATTTATGTCTTGTGTTTGTCATGCTTTTGCCTCTGTTCATTGCTGCCTTGTGGTCACCTGCTGGTAAAGGACTAACCTCTTGGGTCTTGTTTGTGATGTTTAATCGCGTTTTTGTCACTTTCCCATGTGGTATCCTGTGGCATGTGTAGTACTTGATTGTATCGATTCCTTTCTCTTACTTTCATTCCTGCAGCTTACGACACCAGTAGTCCAAAGTTACGTATATCTATTATACCTTTAATTTCTGTTTTCTGTTCATGAAATCTTCTATGGGGGATGACTCATGGAGGATTGGAAAGAATTAGTTTTGTGTTGAAAATATACGAGTAATGTTAGCTGTGTTTATAACCTGAAAACACGCACATTTTTTTCAGTGATTTGTGGTGTAAGTTTCTTTATTCCTGCCATGTGCATTGTTTACGTCTGTTCAGTGCTTACTAGCAGCATAATCACCCCGTGAGAAAATGTTAGTTATATTGTTTCTTAACCATGTTTCTTATACAAGTCATTTGGATATAGTTTCTTATCCTCTTGTAGCCTTGTATGGGATGATTGTCACGCTGTTGGTCTCCTCTGTTTCTTTTTTCTTTTTTGTTGTTGAGGTACCTATGTTTGTTTTTAACACATGGATTAACTAATGAGTATATTATTTCAATTTTTATTTTTTTAGTGTTCCAAGCATATTGCCTCTCGGCTAATAGCAAAATTATTGTCATATTCTTTTTGGTCATGAAGATTACTTAACAAATCAAAACGAACAAACACAAACTTTGAAAAGCATAGACAGTCTGTGTTTTCATGCCAGATTTTAAACAAAATGCAAATCAAAATAGGTTCCCCTCTCCTCATAACATACAATAGTATATATGGGACAGAATCGATACCATTTAAAATCCTTTTTGGTATGATAACATATTTAACAACGCATTTAAATCATTATTAAGGTTTTATAAAGGAAAACGGCTTCCCATACAAATGTCGCTTATACGGTAATTCGCAATTCGCAACAAATTGCTATACAGTGGTTTTGTATTACCGAATGTTGAAATATTCTTTGTGCAAAAAAATCAGCTTTGCTACTTTCGGGGTAAGCATCGATGACTTTTTTTACAAGATACGCTGGTCTGGGCTACAGCCTACTTCCACCTTTTCGAAGAAAATCGGGAGGACATAGTAGTCGACTTTCCGTCCTTCCACATTTTTTTTGGATAACCTACCAAAACCTTTAAAAAACCTCCCATAACCTTCAGAGAACATGCATGCAGTCTTAAGTAACCTTAAACTTCACAAAATATTAACTGTCGATGTGTTATTTGCTTCTTTGCTCGTGCACGTAAAAAATTAACAGGAGTGTAAAACTAATGGATAGTTCGTATTTGTATATTGGGATGATTAGATAGTTTATTCCGTTTTATTATCAACAGAAATCGTCCAAATAAGACAAAATATATTAAATAATATTTAGCGATAATTTTCCACTGTTAGCAATGCTGAATTTTTTATACGAATATAGTGTTGATAACCACTATTATGTTGTGTAGCGAACGTTTACGAACGTTTAAGAAACGTTACCAATCGCCGATTTCGTAATATTGTTGGTTTCTTTAAGAATTATCGATTTATCGATTATTTTATTTTCACTATAATTATGATATCTTCCCATAAACGACGCCACATATCATGGAATTACTTTGAACACTTTGAAACCAAGTTTAAGCCATTCTCGCGAGAACTGACCGTATCTCATCTGAATCTCTCGCATTTCGCGCTTTGAATTATGGGTAGCTAGCGATATCTGGTTAGTCCTGTTTAATTCTCGCGCTCCTCTAGTGACAGAATTTATAGTTAAAATTGCAAAAAGTACAATTTTTGAAAGTTTACCATTTCTCTATGAGTCATTTTTTTTATGTAAAGCCTTGAGCAAGCAGTGATCGCATACAAATTTAATTAAAATAGGAGTGAATGGCAGTTCAATCCCAGTGTGCACCCAGCAAAAGGCGACAAGTCAGTGCGTGCTTGAGAGTGCTGCCTGTCAACGACAATGAATTTTAGCAGATTAGATGTTGTTGTTGTTGTTGTTGTTTTTCAACAAAACCACATCGTATACAGCAACTACATTCAAGGAACGCTGAGATTTATGTCATCAAAAGGGTTAGGTAATAAAACAGGTATTTCACGCCTGTTTGTAGAATAGTCAAACTATTACCCCTGGGTACCCTGGACGACCTGATGCACTATTGCATGAGGTAGAAGGTCAGCCATGGCATCCTTGGGTAATAGGTTTGACCATACAACAATCAGGCATGAAATAAATGTATAATAGTGACACTATTGTCTTCCTTCAAGTACTGTGGATTTAATCCCCACATAGACGTTGTGATATTTTCATGTGACACTATAGTCTCCTTACATGTAGTATGATATTTTCAATTGATACTATAGTCTACCTAGAGTACCTGTGATATCTACCTATGACACTCTTATCTGCCGTTAAATGCTTTGATATATTTTGTGACACTATAGTCTACCTACATGTTACGACATAAAGCTGGTCAGGAAGGAAGAGGGGAAATCTTATTGGAAAATTCCTTTATGCGATGACGATGCTACCAGGGAAAAATAATGCACACAACTAGCAAAAACTTTTCAGTACTTTATGTACTAAGAAAACATCAACAACACATTAATATACAATGACACCACCTACGCTGTTATTTCTGGCTAATTGACCATCCTATACTAGAGCAAGTTGCCACTCCAAGATCATTTCAATTAGAACCAATCTTGGACTGTCCTGTTCTAGATGTACGTCAACTAGTCAGAAATAAGAGGCGTAAAGAATATGATTAACATATAGCTTAAGTTCTCATAAAAAAAAAATAAATTGGGCCCTTTAATATTTCAGTTCTCGTATTGACGAGAAATCTCGAGATTATACGCGTTTCGCGAACACTATGTCTTCTAAGCTGCACGTGTGTCTACTTCAGACCATCGGCGCTGAGGTGATCGAGCCTGTACTTTGGTCGTCACTGGTTTCACGTAATATTTCTTACGCGTACTGCTGATCGTCGTTCAAGACGTCAGGATTAATATAAGTAGTTCTTCCTGATCATATCCCCACGTTGGGGTGTCAGATTCACATATAACAATTCAAGCCGGTTGGCTTCCCATTCGATTGTGCTACGTGGTAACGATTGGGCCTTGATCCACGCTGGTCGTGGCCTGAGGGGGACAGCTAATATGTGCCCTCAGGTTATAATCATACGGCTCACCAATATTCAGCCTCCAACGTAGGAGGGGACACAAGAGACGATTCTGCAAAAAACAATCTATATTTAGAATCTCAGAATCACTCTTTTGCGTCAATAATGGGGTTGTTTGTTCGAAGTTCACAAAAATAGAAATAATTTCAGTGGTCTTACTCTTTTAAATTACATCCTAACCCTATAAACGCGCGATTAGCCCTCACCTGTGGGTGTATGGCTAACGGCTCCCATGCGGTTAGGATGGATTGGCTCTTTTAAATATCCACACTTAAAATTATATAATAGAGAAGTATTTTTAGTGACTGGTCTATGTCAGCGCTAAACAATACCTCTTATGCCAAACGGACAAACCCATACGTAACAAACTTTTCTATACACTGTCGTAACGTCACCCTGGTTGAGACGCTATCGCAGCCAAAACATTTAGATCCCGTGGCCCTTTTTCCCTTCAAGGTCACGTTATCTAGATAGTTTCGAGGTTTACAAACACTGATACCAATTCTCTTAAAATTCCAGGAAAAAGGTTGAACAGTGTGGTGCCGAGGTAACGTTTGGACGTTTACGTCGGACATCACCCTGCCCACGCACTAATTTCGTACATGTAAAACGTATCAGTTGTAAACAACTAATTATGACCTCTCGGCAAAAAATATTTACATCAATATTGAGAGATTACATTCTGCTGTTTTATGTGTGTAAACCGTACAATGCTTTCTTACATTTATTTTGGTGTAACAAATATTTTTACATTTACTTTGGTGTAACAAAAAATATTTTACATTTACTTTGGTGTAACATTACACCTACCTAGTCTCTAAACGTACATGTCAGCTATCACCTTATTTATGTAAGTGTGTTGTAGTGTATGCACCTAACCCTTATTCTTGTATGCGTCAGATATAACTCGAGGTGACACATACAGGTCGCTACAGAAAGTCGATTATCACTGGCAGTTAAATCGTCTTTCCAACAACGCCATATAAAATCACAACAATTTAAAATCTAGCTGCTAAAATTGTTTTTCACCTATCGGTCCCTGGTAAATCTTTCAGCATACCATTATATTTTTAGGTGCAGGCCCGAAATGGCCTGTGACTACTTTTGTCCGAAATAACCCGACAAGTCCATCCGGACAGCTTTTACTATAGCCGCAAGAATAGTCCCAGCAGATTTTTAGGCAATACGCATGTGCGTAGCTTCATACGCAAGTGCGTAACAATCGCTATTTCCACCGAAAAAAACGGGACGTTATTGATAACACCCGAAAGAACTCATACACGGAATGCTGGCCGATTCAACAGACGACAAAATAGAAAACGAGTGACTTATTATTTCAATACAATGTGACATGCTAGAGACATCGCGATTCAATGCAATTACACGAATCGCCATCGCCCTGTCATGTACAATATCAACACAGTAACAATATATATAACTTCACGTACCTTTTATAATAATGAATAGCGTCTCTATATCAAACCTTTCAACGGTATGTTTAAAATGTCCCCTAACAAGAATGGGAAATTCCATCCTTTATATATTGAAAAACGCACAAGATTTCCGAGATATTCAAAAAGACTAAGGAAATCGTGCAAGCGTTGATAAATATAGACACAATGAATTCCATCTCAGACAAACCCACCTTTTATTGGGACTATCAATAGAAAGAGTACCGTATCATGGTTCGAATAGGTGACCAGGTGCATACCTAAATCTCTGCGTATTTGTGCGTATACGCAACCATCGCTGATTCTGTTATTCCAGCCATTCTTCATCGTAACACTACATGCCTTGTGAAAGAATCCAGTGGTACTATAGTATCAATACAACCTCCGTAGTATATACAGTTGTTCTAGGGAGAATACAGTACTTATTTAAGATAAACAGGACAAATAAAGATATCATAGCAGTAATGTGAGATAAAAAAGATATACTAGGAGATATAATATTACCTATAGGCAGACTGTAGTGCCATTGAGATATACAACATAACATGTAGGGAACCTATTACGCAATTCAGAGATATTACATGACATGTAAAGCCATAGTACCGCTTGGAATATAACAGACTATAGTATGACTTGGAGATAAAATTAGACCTGTAGAAAGACTAAGGGGGGATAAAATAGGACCTACATGGAAGCTGTAGTGCCACGTTTAGATATATGGAGGCTATAGTACCACCTGGAATATAACATCTTGTATGAAGGCTTAAGTACCACTTGGAAATATAATAGTGCAGATAGGGTGTAATATAACCACTGGTAGATATAATATGGACGGTATGGAGAGTATGGTAGCACTGTGAGATGCAATGGAGCATGTATGGCCTTACATACCACTGGGATATATAACAGGGATGTGACATTGTGTTTCTACTTGAAGATTTGATAGGATCTGCAAAAAGTCCAACATTTCCACTAGGAGATATTACATCGTCTGTAGGGAAACTAAAGTACCAATGGGTGATATAACTGGGTCAGCAGAAAGGCTATAGTTTTACTTGGGGATATAACTGGGTCTTGATGAAGGATATAGTAGCACTGGGAAAATGACATGCTCTGTAGGTAAACTATATTATGTATGGGAAATATTCCAGACCCTGCTCACTAGGAGTTTTTACACAGCCTGTATGGCGGTTATATGGGGATTATAGTAGATCTAGAAACTAAATAACGGGGCATGTGGGCAAGGTATAGTACCACTGGGATACATAACGGGGCATGTAGGGAAGCTATAACACCACTGAGATATATAGCAGGTCCTGCACCAAAGCTATAAGACCACTGGGATAATTAAATGGTCCTATGGGAATCTATAAAACCTGGTAGATATAAGGGTCTTTAAATAAGTTCCACTTGACGATACAACATGACAGTAGGAAACCTTAAGTACCACACGAAGTTATAAATTTATCAGGGCGTCTAGGAAAACTATTCAACTGGAGATATAACAGTACCTGTAGGGAAGCTCAAGTACCACTGGGAGGTATAGTAGGGCCTTTAGGGGAGATATATTGTTTCCGAAATACGTTGCGCAGAGACTCAGTGCTACAGCACTAGACTTGAGATCAAGGGATGGCTGGTTAAAGGTTCACAGGAGGCACTGCTAAGCGCTCCACACATTATCCTCTGCTTAGCACTGGTTCAACCTAGGAAGTGTCCCAACATGACCACCAACTTGTTGACTGGGACGTACACCATCAGCACAAACAAGCACATCTCTGGAAAATTTAACAGTGCCTGTAGGGACGCAATATCATGCAACTAACAAATATAACAGGATCTGTAGGGAAATTATATGATACAACTGAAAAGATGTAACAGGACATGAAAGGGGGTCCATAGTATAATTGAAGATTTAACAAGTCTTGTAATGCAATATAGTAAACTTGGGAGATATGACAGGGCTTATAGGGAGGCTATTGTACCACTTGGAGATATAGTAGAGTATGTAGGTTAACTTAAGTACCGCTGCTTGGATTTTAACAGGGTGAGTTTTGTCCCCCACACATTATCCTCTACTTATTACTGGTTCAACCTACAAAGACCACCAACATGGCCATGCATGATATTTTTAGGGTTTATGTTTTGATAATATGGCAAGTCAAATATACCCTTCAGAGCTCCAACTATATAAAGCCAATAATTCTGATAAAGAAAAATAGTAAGTTAGTATGATCAGGAAATACCACAATAACAAACTGCAGACAACCCAGTGGCACGGTGAGGAAAAGCCGCTCAACCATCATGAGACACCAGGAAGACAAATTAAGCAAAACAATCAGCTCTCTCTTCCCCATCAAGATGATTGCAATACTAGAATGGACAAAAAGTAACGTACAACAAAACATAGAACAATTACAGACTCTCACAATGGGAGTAACAATAAACAAAAAGTCAACAACAACAGAACCACCGCATTTTTAGACTTGCATTTGTCAATTTCTTATGATGTTGTTTCTACCAAGAGTTATGGAAAAAAACGTGACGACTTCGATTTTGAAATTGTCAATTTCCCATTTTTAGATGGTGATGTTCCTAGCTCTACATCCTATGGAGTCTTTATCTCTCAACTCATTCGTTTTTCTAGAGCATCTAGCTATGTTACTGACTTCAACACTCGAAATAAATTGTTAACTCAGAAACTTCTATCGGTATCATATACTTTGCAAAACCTTTTCTAAATTTTATAGACGATACTATTATTTGATGTCTAAATTACAAGTTGGACTCAAATCTCTCTTGTGCCAAGAACTTTCGGAACCTGGTTCTAATAACTTTTCAGCGCAGTTCATGAAATTAATTTCCCATAATAAAAAGATTGGCTATAACATTAATATATTGCAACAGACTGCATGGTTGCTGGTCAACCTAATCACGGTTGGCAACTTTGTTTTGCTCTTTAATTGCACGCCGATGGGTCAGACATTAGACTCTATGATGGTTCCAACTTAAAGACTTATCTATTGATGAGATGGTAGGGGTCTGATGCTATGGATGTTTATCGGGCCCACCCGAGTTTTCCTGTTGGATTTCTTTTGCTCTGGTATTCAGTTCTATTTACTGTTGAGTCATTATCTTTGCTTTATCTCTCCTTTTTATATCTTGATTTATATGTTCTGGGAGATGATGCATTGATAAGTTAGGTGTCTTTTATGCAAACCAAATACCAAACATGTTCGTGCAATTAAAGAGGGAAGCAAAGTTGCCAACCTTGTTTGGGTTGACCACGAAGTAGTCTTCGGTTTGTGATTGTGGTATTTCCTGATCATACTCAGTTACTATATTCAATGATAATCTCGGCCGCAATAATTTTGAGTTATGGTCCCTCTACATAGAGACTGCTATATCACCCTTTATGAAAGCTTTTAGAACACATAAGGAAACACACAATATTATCCTCTAGTTACAGACACTTTTATGAAAGCGACTCCTATATACTGAAGTTTTTCTGAAGCAAATTGCAACACACGCTTTGATACATGTGCGGATATAGTGTCATATATTAAATAAACTGAGACAAATTGGCACCAACTTTTAGATGCAAGTTAAAGTAACATTTTCAAAGTTGCTTGCAGTATTTTTTTTATATAATTCTGTTTCAATCGCGAGTAAGCAGACACGTTTGTGATGTCATTAATTTTATAATAAACGCCATTTTGAGTAATCTACTGATGAAATAGTAATATGCAACCAGCTCTCTCTTCCCCATCAAGATGATTGTAAAACTAGAAGGGACATAAAGTAACGCACATCAAAACATAGAGCAATTAGAGAACCCCACAACAGGAGTAACAATAAACAACAAGTCAATACTAGAAAAAATGCATGATACTGAGTGGAAATTTTATTTTCCTCAAGTACAACAGAGCAAACCTGGATACAACACACGATATGCATAAATTCCATAGATTTGCATCGATTTCACTGGCACAAAGGTCCTAACTCCTTAGTCGAGATTTAATGTTGTATAAAATAAGTTAAGCGATTCCATTTGACTTGAAATAATGTCTTTTAATCGAAATGTTGCTATTGAGGCTCAAAGTGTGGAAATTATGATTATAAGGCAATGAAGCTAATATACTGAACAAAAGTGAAAACGCTACACCTGAAGTGTTTGCCATCTATATACAAAATTATGCAAACCAAGAATGCAAATGAAAGTGTATCTTAATGTTCAAGCACTGGGTAATGCATAACAATAAAAGTTTTACGGATATTGTCACGAGGAAACACATGGAAGCCATTTAAATGTGACAGTGGTCCAATTTTTCAGGTTGCCAATTTGAATAGAAAGCTCACACAGTTTAGGCCTTCAGAAATCCACTACCTACGAGATACGACTGCATGAAATGGTAGTCTAGACATGTGACAACCAGAAATGTAAAGGACTTATCTCAAGTGTGTTTTGATAGTTTAGAAAAGCAATCCTCAAAAGCGGGTTTTCAATCAAATTGCCAAGTTTGAAATTTTAACACTGAAATCTCCATAGGAAAATCAATGTGTTGTTGCATCTTAGTATGAGAACATTACTAGTCGAGAAATGGTAGAAACAATGTGCTGTGAGATCTACCTGATTTGGCAAACAAAATTATCGAAAATCTTGATAAATCGAAGATTACCAAGCATTTGATATTCCCTATTTGTTTCTGTCAAAGGGAGACAAATTTTCAATTTTTTACAAATTTGATAAATTTGCAATTGATTTTTGAGCTTGTTTTAAGTGATTAATCAGTTTCCTTGTATTTTTATGCAAAGTAAGTAAGGGTGCAAAGATCAGGAATCGATACAATCAAGTACCACACCTGACCCAGGATACCAATGGGAAAGTGACAAACTCACAGTAGACACCACAAACGAGAGCCAAGAGGTCAGCCCTTTCCCAGCAGGTGACCACAAAGCACATATAAACAGACGCGCACAAAGACATAGCAAACACAAGACAGAACAAAAATATAAAAGATCCACAAAAGAAGTACCGCCTTGGAACTGTCAGTAAATTATTTTACTGGAGGGCTTAAACCGGTTTAACGGCGCCAATCTCACCCTTAATTCAGATGTGGATCAAGACACATAGATATTTGGTTTGCATGAAAGACCCCTAACTTATCAATGCATCATCTCCTAAAACATATAAATCAAGATATGACAAGGAGATAAAGCAAGGATAAGGACTCAACAGTAACTTAAACTGAATACCGGAGCAAAGGAAATTCAACAGGTAAACCCCAGTGGGCCCAACAAACAGCCAAAGCATCAGGCCCCTACGGTCTCATCAAAAGCTAAGTCTTTAAGTTGGAACCGTCATAGAGTCTGAAGTCTGACCAACCGGCGTGCAATTAAAAAGGAAAGCAAAGTTGCCAACCGTGATTGGGTTGACTACCAAGCATGTAGTCTGTTGCAATACATTAATGTTATAGCCAATCTTTTTATAATGGGAAATTATTTTAATGAACTGCACTGAAAATTTTTTAGACTCAACAATCTTCTTCAATTTATACACCAAGTCACTATAGAAATCAGGTTTTGAAAGTCCTTGGCGCAAGAGAGATTTAAGTCCAACTTTGAATTTAGAAATCAAATCATAGTATCGTCTATAAAATTTTGAAAATGTTTTGCGAAGTTTATGATACCGATAGCCTTGTTTAAGAAGTTTATGAGTTAGCGAGTGTTGAAGTCAGCAACATAGCTAGATGCTCCAGCAATACGAATGAGTTGAGAGATATAGACTCCATTGGATGTAGAACAAGGAACATCACCATCTAAAAATGGGAAATTGACAATTTCAAAATCTAAGTCGTCACGTTTATCATAAATTTTCGTAGAAACAATATCTATAGAAATTGACAAATGCAAGTCTAAAAATGCGGCTACACAATTATGACCAATTTTGATAAGCACAGCAATTTTAATTTGCGCATGCGCAATAGCAAAATTCAAAGATTAACGTTTTAAACACTTAAAGGAGTATAACTCGGACATCAAACGAGACAGATTGGTGGAGTTTCGACGAATCGTTTGCTGGATGTCTGGGAAACATTATTAAACTTTAGTAAAATCTTTATGTTTAATACTTTCTTGCAAAATATAGATAATTTTAGTGTAGCGTTTTCACTTTTGTCTTGTAAAGTTAGGCCATTTGTTGCATATAAATCCATTTTTGGATTAACGACCGTTGTGTAAATGATATAATCCTATTTCTTCAACTATTTTATGCAATCCGTGGTCAAAGGGAGCTGATACGGCACAGAAATGTTTTTTATGCATGATAAAGTGGCTAACTCAATTTTGTCTAAAAGTGGATTAAAGTACCTTGGTGCTGTGACCCTTTAATGTATATTCAATTAGGGAAGCATTACGTCAGCTAGTCTAAAATGGCTACCCTCGGTAGCTTTTAATTATCAATTATACAAATATCTATAACTTTCTTATTTTATTAAATTTTGATTGGGTTTGTGACAGATTGCACAATTTAATAAGGCCTTACATTTCAGATTCATTTGCTTTCAATGTCGTTGTTCCCTTTTAGCCTATTTTAGTGGCCATTTTCTTTACTATGGCAATGGTATAAGTTAAATAAAGGTTAAAACTTGGGTCACTCTTCTAAAAACAAATTAGAAGACATTTGTGACAAACAAATTTCACCTTTTGGCTCCATATGTGAACAAATAACCCCCTTAATGCACGTAGGTACTTAAAGTGACGTTACTAAATAGTACTTATATTGACGTCACCATCAAATTGCATTAGGACGTTACGTTATAAATTTAACAGTTGTTGTAAAGAAATGCCATAAAGGTATAGTTTTTCTCCGCGAAGTCAAGTCTAATACAAACTAAACCCTATTTACCTAAAATCTATAGGTTACTATAAAAACAGCTAGCCATTCATTGGATACGTAATTTGCATATTTAAATTGTAACATTATCCAATTTTACCTATTTTTTTTATCAGCGACCTTCACATAAGTGCAAACACGTGTTTGTATGTTTTTAAACAGGTAATTTATAATTGGTAAACACAACATACTTTATTATCTTTATCATATTGTATACCCAGAAAGATTAACCGTAATAATGAAACAATCGAGGAAAGTATTGTAATACGTAAATAAATAGACCATTTTCTTTCAGTTTTGCGCCGGGCAAGAGTGTGTATCCAAGCCCGCCTGCATGTGTAGTAATTACGTTGGTCATCCAATAAGTTCTGACAATGGTCTCATATCTCAAAAACTTTTATCGAAATCAGAATCCTATTGCCCATTGTATGTGGCCATGGGTGTTGCCTATTCAGGTTTGAAATATGGGTTTTTATCACACCCTGATCTTATGCTATACACATTTGAAAACAACACTATGAAAGCTCATGGCGTTTTAGCAAATTTTTGCTGGTGGTAGAGTTAGATAAAGATGCAGTATGTTTCTTCGGAAAATTATATTAGTGATTGTTGATGTTGTCTGAATGCACTATTGACCCATAAAAGCAAATACCACAACGACATTAACCTAGTTGCTTTGAATGTTCTTGGTTGCTAGGCAACAGCATAAAAATACATTTTTGCCTCAAAATTAAAGGGTTAATTATAAAAATATATTCCGTGAACGCTTTTAAAAGCCAATACGATCAATTTGCATATTAATAGATACATATTTCGATAAATATGTACGATAGTATTCTTAAGGCATAGAAAATAAGAACTTTCAATAAATGCTATATACCAAATATAATACACTATTAGTACAAACCATTTTTAAGTAAAATATTTATTCCAAAATCGGTGATAAGTCATAATCAAAACCATGCTAACACCACAGTCGCAAGCTGAACCATTATCTATGACGTTCAGAATCAACATACATAATGTCTTTATTTATCTAAATAGAAAGTTTCAAGAGTAGATTTTAATTTCTTAGAAATTTGGGCATGTATACCGCATAAAGTGTCTCGTCTATGGGCTTTTACCTTGTGTTCTTTAGTTGCCTAGCAACCATTGCGATTGCAACATGGTAAATATTTGAACAATTTGATTCAATTCCCTATATTCTAAATGACATGTAAATGTTATTGAAACACGTCCTAGAGAAATAGGTTTTGTTTTATGGGGTCATCGTCAGAACTTATTGGATGACCCTCGTACATATAACTTATACGTAGACTTTTGTAAGGGTGTAGATGTACAAAAACACAGTTAAATATTCCCAACCCATTCGCAAATGCTACGATGTTCCTATTAAGCATAATATCATCGCTGCGACAGCAGAAACATTATTTGAACATAATCTATAGACCTGTTAGCTATTAAGATTAAAATTTATACAATACATTTCCTTTCAATTCTCAACACATTTACATTGACCTATCCTATTTTCTGATTTTGATTTTACTGCAAAGGCTGTCCCAAAAAGGAATACAAGTTGGAGAGCAAGGGAAAACAACAAAAGAGGCCAAAATATGGAAATCAAAGATAGACAGAACCACTGGAGATATAATATCCCATGATAAGGTAAAATTTTTATAATGGCTGATTGAATTCTTATCAATTAGCAAATGTGTTAATGAGAGTGAAAAATTGGCTAAATATTTAATGATTAGAAAATTCTAGACCACCCCCTCCACCACCACATCCTGATACTATCCAATGGTTATTTAAATGTTCATATCGGCGTCTGGAAGATTCCAATGTAATGTGACTGCATTGTTTATAACCCTAAGTTGTTACTGGGTAATTAAGTTTCTCACCCTATGTTCTTTTATTGGTCTAAATTGGCCATAATTTCTACCTGCAGAAAATATTGGTAAGAACGACAACAAGGATCAGGAATCGAAACAATCAAGTACCACACCTGTCCCATGATACCAAATGGGAAAGTAACAAAATCACAATAAACATCACATACAAGAGCCATGAGAGCAGCCCTTTCCCTTCAGGTGACCACAAGGCAACAATGAACAGACGTGAAAGCATGACAAAGAAACATAAATAACACAAATTATCCACAAAAGATGTACCGCCTTGGAACGATCAGTAAAAATGTTTTACTGGAAGGCTTAAACCGGTTTCACGGCGCACCAACCACACCCTTAGTTCAGATGTGTATCAAGACGTATAGATGTTTGGTTTGCATGTAAGACCCTAACCCATCCATGCATTATCTCCTAGAACATATAAATTAAGATATAAAAAAGAGGCAAAGCAAAGACAATGACTCAACAGTACATAAAAATAAATAGTGGAGCAAAAGAAATCCAACAGGTAAACCCCCGTCCAAAGCATCAGGCCCCTAACATCTCATCAATAGATAGGTCTTTAAGTCGGAACCGGCATAAAGTCTGAAGTCTGACCCACCGGCGTGCAATTAAAGAGGAAAGCAAAGTTGTCAACCATGATTGGGTTGACCACCAATCATGCAGTCTGTTGCAAAACATTAAAGTTATAGCCAATCTTTATTATAATGGGAAATAATTTTAATAAACTGCGCGGAAAAATTATACACGCGATCACCATGGAATTCAGGTTCCGAAGTCCTTGGCGCAAGAGAGATTTAAGTCAAACTTGGAATTTAGATATCAAATCATAGTATCACCTATAAAATTTCGAAAAGGTTTTGTGAAGTTTATGATATCAAAAGCCCTGTTTAAGAAGTTTCTGAGTTAACAATTTATTGCCAGTGTTGAAGTCAGCAACATGGCTAGATGCTCCAGCGAAACGAATGAGTTGAGAAATATAGACTCCATAGGATTTTGAGCGAGGAACATCACCATCTAAAATAGGAAATTGACTATTTAAAAATCAAAATGGTCACGTTTATCATAAATTTTGGTAGAAACAATATCATTAGAAATGGAAAAATGCAAGTCTAAAAACGGGGCCTTGGTATCCATTAAGTATGAGCTATGAAGGGTATATTTGACTAACTGTATGGTCAAAATAAAAATAAATGTTTAAAATATCATCCAATATCTGACTGTAGTGGTAAAAGCATCAAAATATCAGCCTGCTTATCATCAGAAAGATAAAGTCTTTTTCATAACAAAACAGGAATAAATCGGCAATCAGGGGAGCACAATTAGTGCCCATAGGAATCCCAACTACTTGTCTTTACAACTTGGGTGCCAAATCGAGTTAAAATGTTGTCCAACAAAAAGGTTAGCACATTACACACATTTTGACAAGACCATACATGATATGTTTCAGTAAAAATACGTTTCTATCGTCGCATGCAAGGTAAGGAGAGCCTTCTCTTTTGAAGGTTCTTTCAAGAAGATCAATAAGCTTATCTCTAATTAAATTATGAGGTAAAGTCGTGTAAAGAGTAAAAAAATCATAACTGGACAAACTGGTCGCATAGAAATCTCTAGCTTTAAGTTTATCTAAAATTTCTAAAAGGTATTCATCATGCTTTGCATGTTATTGAACACCATTCATTTAATCTTCGTCGATTATTTTTTTAAAGATATTTCTTTTCAAGCGTAAAGACAGACAACTTATTTTTGTCTATACAAATTTACTAACACATACTCAAGAATTACTTTTTCAGTAAAAAGTTTTGCTTGTTGCAAGCTTTTTAATTAATATTTTGTGTAAGGGATGACAATCAATATTCACAAAATCATGTCTGAGCCAACTTAAACTACTATTGCAATGAGTATGTCTTTATCATACTGTCTTGTCTGTTCCTTGCAGCCTTGTGGTCACCTACTGGGAAAAGCTGATCCCTCGCCTCTCTTGTGCGATACGTTTTCTTGTGTTTTTGTCACATTCCCATATGGTGTCCTGTGTCAGGTGTAGTACTTGATTGTATCGATTCCTGATCTTTGCCTTCTTCCTTACTATAAAATTAAGTTAACACAGTTGGTTTCTCATGACTTTATTGCATGTAGGCATGTAGCTAACACACACACACACACACACACACACACACACACACACACACACACACACACACACACACACACACACACACACACACACACACACACACACACACACACACACACACACACACACACACACACACACACACACACACACACACACACACACACACTCACACACACACACATGATGACTCCTTCAAGGACAGTTTGGTAACTTTGTTGTAAGGTAAATTCCAAGAGATTCATTTGCGGTACAGGAACCATAGACACTTTTGGATGTTATATTCCAAGATTTCATATGTAACATTGCGCTGCATGAACATTCTACTGGTTTACCGTTCATGTTTATAGTTGCAAGATTGCGAAGACCAATAATTGCTTGGGGCATTCGGTCAAGCATGGTATAACTGAGATCCACGCTTTTAAGTAATGTGTTATATCGAAATGCATCTGGGGATATATATGCAATAGGATTACTAGATAAATCAATATAAAGAAGGTTGTGAAGTTGATGTAAATCAAAGTCTTCAATAACATCAATTTGGTTATGTTGGAACTTTAGTGTTTCCAAATTGGTAAGTTTATTTATAGCAGAGGGAATTCTCGTAAATGTGTTGTTAGAAAGATCAAGTGTGGTTAAGGACGAAAGAGTGGCAATGGAGCTGCTTTTGATAAAATGAATCGTATTATTTCCAAGACTGAGGGTTTGCAAGTTTGGAAATAAATTAGAAATGTCGGGAAATACTGACAGGTGGTTGTGATCTAAATCCAAGTGTATCAAAGAGATCATTCTTTGTTTACAGTCATAAAAAATTGAGGAGTTATACAGGTTTGGTGAAAAATTAAATGTCAACGCTGTAAGGTTACTCAAGCGGCACACTGCAGGAGGGATGCTTTCTAGCTGAGAATATGACAACTCCAAATCGTGTGCTTGCAAGTTATGAAACACATTTGCATGTAGAAGACGAAATGGAATTTTATTGATTTGCAGAGTCATGAGTTTGCTAAGGTAGTGAAAATTATTTGGGAAGGAGATGAATTTATCAGCATCGAGATAGAGAGATGTTAGTGAGGTGCCAATTCTTGACATTGTTATTGGGTCAAGGTTTGTTAAAGGATTACCCCGAAAATAAAGAGTATATAAGGTTGTTAGCGTCCTAAGTGCAGTTGGCAGAGATGTAAGTTTGTTATTGCTGAAGTCGATATTTACCGAAACATTCTCAGCGCCACCAAAGGCGTTTACATCCATATTGTACAAATGGTTGTTAGACACATCTATCGTTATTGATTTTATAGCTATCTGGTATAAATTCGTAAATGCGTTTGCTGGAATGGTTGTAAGCTGATTTTTGTCCAAATTTACATGAACCGTGTAATGTCTACTTTCACCGTTCCTGTTAAATGTTGGCACTTGTAAAAGATGCCCATGGCAGTTTATATTGAAAGAAAAAAAAAGGAAGTTGCACGAACACTGTGGAGCGACGCAAGAAAACAGAAATCCAGCTGTAGAGCTCAAGCAACACATGGCGACTAGAACCTACAATAGTTTAAAGAGCAATCCATTAAAACAATCAAATTGATCTTTGTTGCAACATATATCTTATGAAATTGATGCTGCCAACATAAGCTATATGTGAATTCAAAGAAAAGGAAAATAATAATTTGAAATTAAAATATATAAAAATACATATAATGTTAATAAGTTACAAAGTTTTAAAGTTTCCAAAAGCAAAGCTAACAACTGTCTTAAGGAGTTCTAGCAATAAAGCGGATATTTTCTCTGGTTGAAATGATTAGAAACACAAAATTGTCAAATTGCTCTAATGTGTTTAAAATTGGTGTAGTTCAGCAGTAAAATATGCATAGTAAGCACCAAAATACGCTTCAAAGCGATTCACCATTTACAATACCATGAAAACGTGCACGTTCTACTCCCACCCCTCATTTTACGTCTTTATACTGGCTGTCGTTTTGACCAGTTAATGCATTGCTAGTTTTAAAAAAGTACAGTGCTAAAATGATAAGGATATGTTTGCTCTTCATTTCCCAAACTTTACTGTATTCCTGCGTATGCGTACGAAATACAAGAGGTGTTTCATGTTTATTTGAACAAATTTGAAGATGTCGTTACTCATTTATTTCTCGTTATATTTGGTAATAATTGATTTCAATGGGTTAGTCTGATCTCCAGAAATACACAGTCACCACAAAACATGTCCTTTATTTTTATTTTCTGGTTTGAAACAGTCTCTGAAGATGAGTAGTCAAATTTTAAGCGTTTAAAAATGCTGTCTGAAACTAAATATACTAAATCTTCCTCGAACGATTTCTCTAAAAGATATGAAGTTTTTCTCTTGGAACCACTTACATATTGTACATAAATAATTAAAGTATGTTCTGTTAGAAAATAAAGCATTCCAGTTGGATATTTACTTTTTGGAAGCGACTTGAACATCAAATTTTAGGGTTTACAGTTTCCATAGCAACACTAAATTGTATGCAAAATACTCAAGTGCAATATTTGGTGATCAGTTTTATTGGCAATAGATACTTCAAATATCTAAGAATTTGAGTCGGTTGTGAGGTTTGAGAATTTGTTTTTCAAATTTCTTCCAAGGCACATTTTATACGTGAGATACCCATTTGGGCACTTGTATGGAAGAACTTATTAAGCCCAGTTTCAAAGTAAAAACAGGCACACATAGGCTGTTTCTTATTTGATAAATAGACTGAGTGTTCCTCTAAACTTAAAAGAAAATCTCACACTTAAATACGTATTTTCTTAGAAGATACACCCGTTTTAGCTCTTAAAATCAGAAAAAGGGGGGTGGGTTAGGGTTAGGCCGCTGTTATAGGCCGCTGTGTTATGGCTATGCTTCAAATTGCCATCTTGTCTATTTGGCAATACCAATGACACGTCTGTTATGCATGAAAAAGCAAAATTTGTTTGTTTTATTTATATGCAACCGCAAAAAATGAAATTCAAATTTGTTCAAATAAACATGAAACATGTCTTATACACCTAAAATTGTGACGTTTATCATTGGAAAGATGAAGCTAGTGTCTTTCAGTTTATCTTTAGATGCTTCCCCCCTAGACCCAAGATGCCCTTTGGACAACGACATGTCGCTTTAAACATTTATAACATATGTAAAGGGCATTTTGGGTCTAGGGGGAAGCATCTAAAAACAAACTGATACTTTCCAATGACAAATGTCACAATTTAAGGTGTATTTCGTAGGCATGCGCAGAAGAAATACGGTTAAGTTTTGGAAATGAAGACCACTTACATCCTATTTTTTTTTAGCGCTTTTTTTTTTTTTTTAAACTAGCAATGCATTTACTCAAATTCTTGTCTAAACGGCACCCAGTATAAAGACGTAAAATGAGGGATGTGAGTAGAAAGTGCACTTTTTTCACGGTATTGAATCGCTTTGAAACGCACTTTGTTGCCTAATATGCATATTTTACTGCCAAACGACACCAATTTTAAAAACGTTAGGGCAATTTAAAAATTTGGTGTTTGTAATCATGTCAACTAGGGAAAATATACGCCTTATCGCTAGAACTCCTTGACTGTGCCAGTTTTATCCTTTAATACTTTGCTTTTATTTATTTTCATAATAGAATAACATTTCTCATCATATTCTTCATTTCTCACGTTCGAGTTATTTTTGCTTTGGCCAATTGATGAAAAATGAAATGTATGATGTAGGTTCTAGTGGCATCAAAGTTTCAAAGAGAGGTAAACAAAATTCAGTGTTATCTGTGGCATATATTTCGCCAGTAAAATGTATGTAAGTCCCCAAAGCATTATATCGGTTCTTTTATGGTTGATTCATTGTTTGTTGCTGCTCCCATTGTTTGTGGGACAGTAAGTATGGTCCTTGTGTGTCCTTTATTGTGCAGTATCTAATGCCCATTTTAATGTTGCAATCAGCCCGCTGATCAGCAGTGTACAGATGTGGCAATTCCTGGTAATATTCAATTAATTATTGCATCATACTTACGAAGGGTGTATGAACCATCCTGATTATATGTCGCTCTCCCATATGTTTCAATGATTTAGTCTGTTCCTGTAGAGAAAAAATGTCATTTAATATATAGATGAAAGAAACATGACATATGTAAAGAAGCTGAAAGTTAACCTTGCATATTGATCAACATTAATCTAGCACGAGGATATGCAAATGATGTCAAATTACATAATTGCTGGACATGTGTCACAGCATATTACTTCAGGGTGGAGTGTACTCTGACTTTTGCCTTCTCTAGGGGCCAGGTCCAATCACCCAATCGTGGTTTATAGCTCTGCTTACCTCTTTAATTGCGCGATACTAAGTCAGTTCTCAGTCTCTATGAAGTTACTTATATACAGCTTTCTTAGGTTGTTTGGTGCTTGTCTTTGGCTGGGCCCACCGTGATTCAACTCGACGTTTAGTTTTATTTAACTATAACCATCTGTGAGGCGTAAGTTGTTATAATGTATTGCGTAAGTGAGAAAGCCTTTACGTGAGCTAAGATATTGTTTGTTTTATACAACATAATCTAGGGCGAAGATTTGGCGCCAGTAAAATGCATTTAATCCTCCACCCCAAGTAACTTAGGCTGGTGTCCATTGTAAGAGGTACTTCTGTTGTTATTGATTTATTTTTAACCAATTGTTTGTTGTGTTTCTTGGTTTGGTCCTTGCTATTTTATGCATTTCTTAATGTCCTTTCTAGATAGAAATGATTACGTTACGTTAATTGTCGCTTGATTGTAAGTTTCTGTGGCTCTTTCTCTGCGTGCTTTGGGTTGGTATGCAAATGTGATTGTGTTATCTCCTGATTATACTAAAACTCGATAAAACATTTTGATTTTGACTTTGGTCAGAAGGTTGACATATTTACATTTTCCATTTTGAATATTCCTGTACTTCATAACAGCAGAATCAAGGGCGAAGATTTCGTGCCAGTAAAATGTATTTAAGCCCCCCCCCCCCTGGTGGCCTAGGCTGCTGTCCATTGTAAAGCGGTAGTTCTGTTATTGTTGACTTTTTGTTTATTGTAACTCCAATTGTGGGAGTCTGTAATTGTTCTATGTTTTGTTGTACGTTACTTTTTGTCAATTCTAGTAGTGCAATCATCTTGATGGGGAAGAGAGAGCTGGTTGCTTTGCTTAACTTGTCTTCCTGGTGTCTCGTGATGTTTGAGTGGCTCTTCCTCGCGGCGCCATCAGTTGTCTGCGGTTTGTGATTGTGGTATTTCCTGTTCATACTCACTTACCATTTTTGTGTAAGATGGTGTTCAAGATGGCCGCTATTTTAAAGCAAAATTCAATCTGAAATCAAAATCGCAGTTAAATACTATTTTTTGACAGTTTTCAAAAGCGGTTGTATTTGGAGAATTCGACTGGCATGTTGTTGTTGTTTTAGCGATGTAGAATATTGAAGATGACGCCCAAGATGGCAGCGATAACAGGGAAGGGATTCACATAGTTTTTATATGATACACTGCACGGAAAAATTAATGGATTCTATTTTTTCGTAGCGATAATGTTTTTTTCTTTGTTCTGGTAATGGTATTTATTAATCCATGCACCACTTTCCAGACCACTTTTGCCCAAATCTGGTAATGCCATAATATCGTATTATTCTCATAAAAATTCCTAATTTGGGAAAACAGTCTGTCAAAAAAATGAAGAGATAAATCCCAGGGTATACTGAATGGACAAAATCACTGAAAACTTTGTGACAGAGTGTTTGCTAATAGCACAAATATTTTTGAATCAAATATGCGGAAAAATATTGCGCTGGAAAGTGGTATATAGTCGGATGGAATAAATTATCCCCCACACTCCAAAAAAGAGGGAAAATATTATTTACTTATGAAGTGCAGTGTATCAACAACATAAAACAAAAAATATATATAACATCTTAATAAGAGATCTGCATGCTGCATATTTTGTTACCATCTAGATTTCTGGTTGGTTGTAACTGTAACATTCAGGCTTGATTTGAATTTGAAATAGTAACTTTTCTTTTTTTTGATGGAGATGTTCCTCGCTCTCCTTCCATTGGTGTTAATATTTCTCAGCTTATTCGTTTTGCTAGAGTGTGTTCTAATGTTGATGACTTCAACAACAGAAACTTTTTTTAACTGCTAAGTTATTAAAACAAGGTTATAGATTCATAAAATTCGAAAAACATTTTCTAAATTCTACCACAGAAACTCAAAGTTAATTGTTAAATACAACATTGGGTTAAAAAATCTTCTGCAACAAGGCATATCAGGACCTATATTTTATGGTGATATATTTTATAAATTTAAACGAATTGTAGGAAAACATAATTTTAGTGATCAATTCAAAAAGTTAGTTAAACGTTATATAAGGGTTGGATATAACTTGGATATCATGCGTCAGTCTGAATGCCTAGTTTTAAACCCTATCACGGTTTATAGCTATGGTTTTCTCTTTAATTGCACGACGGTGGGTCAGGCCTCAGACTCTATGACGGCTCTGACGTAAAGCTTTAATCGTTGGGTAGGTGCCTGTTGCTTATCTGTAGCTGGACCCACCATGGCTCACCTTGGGTTTTTTGTCTTTGTGCGCGTCTGTTTATATGTGCTTTGTGGTCACCTGCTGGGAAAGGGCTAACCTCTTGGCTTTCGTTTGTGGTGTCTAGCTGTGAGTTTGTCACTTTCCCATTGGTATTATGGGTCGAGTGTGGTTTTTGATTGTATCGATTTCTGATCTTTGCACCCTACTTACTTTCTTTGGCTCTGACTATCTTTGATTCATGAGCCATTTTCTTTGTTTCATCATGGTGTGTTAATTTGATTAGAGTGTTTCTCCATGATGATATATTGCATTAATTAGATGGCCTCCATGCGAGCTGAACATTTCTTGTACTTCAACAACAGCAAAATCTAGGGCGAAGGCTTTGCACCAGTAAAATGCATTAAAGCTCCCCAGGTGGCTTAGGCTGTTGTCCTGTCTAAGGCGGTGATTCTGTTGTTGATGACTTTTTGTTTATTGTTACTCCCATTGTGGAAGTCTATATAATTCTATGTTTTGTTGTGTATAGCATTATGTGTCCATTCTAGTATTGCAATCATCATAATGGGGAAGCGAGAGCTTGTTGCCTTGCTTAATTTGTCTTCCTGGTGTCTCGTGATGGTTGAGCGGCTCTTCCTCTCGGTGACATGGAGTTGTCTGCGGTTTATGATTGTGGTATTTCCTGATCATACTCACTTACTTTTTTTTGCTGGTCTGGTGCAATTGTAACAAACCTTACTACTATATCTGTCTGGTGCAAGTGCAACAGACAGCACATATGATTGGATATTGCTATTTCAAATATGAATGCTGGTCGGGTGCAAGTGTATAAGATATGCATGCTTGTAGGTGCAAGTTTAACAGACATTACTGCTGGTTAGGTGCAACTGTGAAGGTCATGGCAAATGGTCTGAAACAATTGTTACAAACATATCTGCTGGTCGGGTACAAATTTAATTTACATGGATGTCGATAAGATGAAATTGAAACAGATGTGCATGCTGATAGTAAGCAAATTATAAAGACATGGCTGCTGGTCAGGTGCAACTGTAACATACATGCCTGATGGTCTTGTCCTTAACAGCCAATAAGTTGGGTATAAACATAGGGACATAACTGTTGGTCTGAGGCAAGTATAGCAGATATATCTGCTGGTACATTCCAAACAACTACAGATGTGCTTGCAAGTCAGTTGCAACTGATTCAAACATATCTGCTGGTGAGATACAACTCTAATAGACATGCATGCTGGTCAAGTACAATTGTAACCGACATGCCAGTTGGTCGGGTGCAACTGTGACAAACATGCCTGCTGTTGCAGAGCAACATTTAAAGACCTGGGTGCTGCAACATGCCTGCTAGTCTTGTAAAGTTGTTACAGAAAAACTGCTTGGTTCCAGACATGTGTGATTGACCTGTGTCACATAATCAAACATGCGTAATGGTAAATATGTCTGCTGACCATTTTGCAATGATGACTGGGTTGCTGGTCTGGTGCAAGTGGAACAGGCATGCATATTGGCCGTGTGCAACTTGAACAGACGTGCCTGTTGACCCAGTGCAACAAAACCCAGCATTCCTGTTAGTCTGGCGCAATTGTAACATACAGTGCATTATTACTAGGGCGATGTAACTAAAACACATAACAGCTGGCCCGGAGTCTCGTTAACAGGCATGAGTGCTGGTTCAGTAACACGTTATCAAACACTCGTGATGGTAAGAATGTCTGATGTGATGATCCGGTGGCAATACATGGCTGCTGTTCAGTTTAAACTTCACCTGATATACCTGTGGATTTATTACCATTTAATAAGACATGCGTTGAAAATCGAAGAGGGAAGCTACTTGACCCATGTCTCTCCAACAGACATTCGTACTAACACCGTGAAACTTTATCAGGCAAGACTATTGCTTCATAGTCAATGCAACATGCACGTCTGCTGGTCGAGTGTCACTCCTTTTAGAGAGGTGCTAAGCTGTTGCAGCTGAAACATATATCCCTGCGCTGGCCTAGTGTACTTACTGTCACAAATACTACTGCTTTTCAAATATGCCTACTGGTTGAGTGCTTCTACAAGATGGATAATTGCTGTCCCGTTGTCAATCAATCAGCATGCCTGCCCATCTTTTGCCACACAATCTTTTATGTCTGCTGGTGTTGTGCTTCTCTATCTGCCATACTTGTTAGTACAGTGTCTCATTATCAGCCATGCCTGCCTGTGTGGTGCTTCACTATAGGCCTTACCTTCTGGTGTGGTGCCTCCGTATAGGTCATGCCTTCTGGTGTGGTGCCTCTACTAACAGCCATGCCTGTTGGTGTGCTTCCAAAATATAGACCATGCATTCTGGTGTGGTGCCTCACTATCAACCATGCCTCTTGGTGTGTTGCCTAAATAAAGACCATGCCTTCTCGAGTGGTGCCTCACTATTAGCGATGCCTGTTGGTGTGTTGCCTAAATATAGGTCTTGCCTTCTGGTGTGGAACCTCATTATCAACCATGCCTGTTGGTGTGTTGCTTCACTATAGGCCATGCCTTATGTTGTGCTGTCTCATTATCAGTCATACCTTCTGATGTGGTGCCTCACTATAGGCCATGCCTGCTAGCCAATTGCAACTGCAATTGACATTTTACTAGTCGAGTGCAGATAGAAGAAGGATGGTTACAAGTCTTGTGCTACCTATACAGAGGTATCAGTATATCAGACATGTCTGCTGATCTGGTGCCACTCTCAGATATGCACGCTTGTACAGTGCAACTCTGTCAGAGATGCATGCTTGGTTTATTTATTCAGATACGCGTGTTTGTAAAGTAGTGCTCAGGCAAGACATCTTGTCTGTTACAAATCCATCAGCCATGCCTTCAGGTAGAATCCCGCTCCCATGGGTCTGTAAAACTTGTCGGCTACCATCCTAGACGCCATCTTGAATATGTTAATTCTGAATGATGCATGAATAGCATCACTAGGTTGTTACAATTATAAAGTTTATCATTCAATTATCAGTAAAATAAGCATTTTGCATGCACATCCCTTGAGTTTGTCGGTCTCAGGGAATACATTTTTGTAATAAACTGCTATCTTGCATGTCTGCTGGTGGTGTACTTCTCTATTGGCCTCACCATTGGCATCTTGTCCGAATTCTTTATTTTTTTTTATTTGGCTACAAGCTAAGTGCCTTCTATCAGATTCCAACATCACAACAATTTAAGGAAGAAAATGGGATTTCAGACATTTTTTCCATATCACGCAATATTTTCACTTATAATTGGCCTCCATCTTGGACGCCATCTTGGATATATCGAAATGCTCAATGATATCAGAGTGGCATCACTCGGATTTTCAAGGACAATGTATGCACTACCAGAATCAACAACGATAAAAGTTTAAAATCAAGTTCCAGGTCCTCTGAAAATTCACCCAAATTCTGCTGGACTAGGACTTAAGTACCAATAAAATGTTAAAATGCTGAGAGTACTAAATGCCTGTTAACAATTAGGACCAATTTATGTTATTTTTTATAAAATGTAAAAAGCATTTTCAAAATTATCAAACACCACACTACCAATAACCACCCCCTCTTCTTCCCATGTGGAAAATGACATAAGCAAAATATACCTGTTAAAATGAAATACCCTTAAAATAAAAACAAATACACCATGCAATAGGTCGCCAAAAATATGGACCTGTACAAGTCTTGAATAGTTGTTCTTTATTTGTTTTTTAATGATTCACTTCTCATTTAGGCTAAATAGGATTATGATGCTATCAAATAGGTACATGCAGAATAAATTCTATGATAGAGCTTATCAAATGTATAATGCAGCAATTATCATTAGGTGTTATACTCAACATGCTTTTCGACCTGATATTGACTTTGAAATTAAATTCTATTAGGCATATTATCAAAGTAAGTAAGGGTGCAAAGTTCAATTTGTCTATAAAGGAATAGAATTCATTTACTTACCCAGTATTTGTAAAAGTTATTCTGCTATCTCTTCTACGCCTACTTATTTTGAAAATAAGGAATCACCTATTTTTTGTTGTAAGTACAATAAACCTATTCACTCCAGGGTTCTCAGGTTTGATCCCTATTTGGTCCCATACTTTCGTGGAGATTGATCTTGAAATATTTCTAAGATCATTCTCCTCATCCCTTTCGCTGAACCGTTTATGAAGGGTAGTTGTCAGCTACAAGTGAAAGTATGTGTATGAAATACTATATATAAGCTTGTTCAATCTTGCCCAGGAAAAGGTGTGTTGAGGTGAATTGACCATCCAGCCATGGCCATAGCTGTTGATATGGGACGTAAAGCAACAAAACAAAAAAAAGCAAACAAACAAAACATATTCGCAGTACTGTAACCTACTAAAACAATAGTATCTTAACTTGATATTGAAACTACTATTCCTGATTCTCGAGAATGTAAGGAATCAATATATTGCTATCAAAATGGTCATTTAATCACTAGGGATTTAAAATTATTACTGACTTTAACATATGTCGTGAAGAAATTGCTGGCTCCTTGCAAGAATTTTTTAGTCGATAGTGCAAGCTGTAGCATGCTGAATCTAAAACTTTTAATACTTGGAAATTAAATATTTTGTTAAATATTGATTGTAGAAATTTCTTTTATTGCAATTATTTTTATCTTCTTGTATCTAAACCTAAATTCACTTTTAGAATTTTGAAGAAATGGGTCCAGAAATTTGGCAGAAAAATAAAAAGGTGGCAAAGGTCAGGAATCAATACAATCAAGTGCCACACCTGACCGAGGATACCACACTGGAAAGTGGCAAAACAGGACATATATGAAAACCTTAGCAAACGAAAGCCAACAGGTAAACCCTGGTGGGCCTGACACAGCAAAAGCATCAGGCCCCAAACATCTCATCTATAGATGAGTCTTTAAGTTGGAACCGTCATAGAATCTGATGTCTTACCCACCAGCGTGCAATTAAAGAGAAAAGCAAAGTTGCCAACTGTAATTGGGTTGACCACCAAGCGTGCAGTCTGTTGCAATACATTATTTTTAGTTTAATTATTATTATTATTATTATTATTATTATTATTATTATTATTATTATTATTATTATTATTTTGAAATATTATTTTCATAATGAGAAATTATTATAACGAACTGTGCTGAAAAACTATCAGTGCCAACATTCTATTTAAAACTTAGAAATAGAATAGAAACACTAAGAAACCATGGAACTCAGGTTCTGAAAGTCCTTGGTGCAAGAGAAATTCAAGTCAAACACGGAAGACAGATATCAAATCATAATACTCACGATAAAATCTAGAATAGTTTTGGCGAAGTTTATGCTAACGATAGGCTCTCGTTTGTGGCGTCTGACTGTGAGTGTGTCACTTTCCCATTTGTATCCTGGGTAAGGTGTGGTACTTGATTGTACCGATTCCTGATCTTTGCACCCTTACTTACTTTGTTTAAAAAGTTTCTGAGCTAAACATTAATTGGGAATGTTAAAGTCAGCAATATGACTAGATGCTCTTACAAATCGGATGAGTTGAGAGATAAAAACTACATAGGATGTAGAGCGAGGAACATCATGATCTAAAAATGGGAAATTGACAATTACAAAATGGCCACGTTTATTGTTAATTTTGGCAGAAATTATATCGCTAGAAATGGACAAATGCAAGTCTAAAACAGAGGTATTAGCTTTATTACCATATTGTCAAAATAGACGTTGTAAATGTTTAATAAATCAGCCAAATGCCTGGATGAAGTGTTGAAAGCGTCAACATTATCAGCCTGTTTATCAACAGAAGGATACCCCATAATGTCCATCACATAACAAAACAAGAATAAATTGGCAACAAGGGGAGCACAATTAGTGCCTATATGAATCCCAACTACTTTTCTATACAACTTATACAATTTAGTTAAAAACTTAGTCATAAATATATTTAAAATTCATATTTCTTACTCTTTAATGCATGCATCAAGTTACATTATGTATATAAATCAATAGCTTTTACCATTCTTTCCGATAAAACATAAAAAAATAACAAGTATAATATTCTGATTTACATTTAAAATGCAATATGACAATTGATACGATGCATTATGGAAAGAAACCAGTCACTTTTCATGCGCAAGTTACTATATATGGGTAATTACTCTTACGAGCATATCTAATAATGAATTTTCAGTGACGATATGGTTTAATGTATAAAAAGTGCCTTGTTTCAAATACCCAGGTTTTCAATTTGTCAACCAGAGACAGGTAAGTTTATGTTCTTTATGAACATTAATCATGAAATAAACTATCCTTCAAATGGTTCTAAATTGATAAAATATCAAGGTACCCCCTTGTATACAACAAAGTGAGCAGTGTTTGATAATGTCTGACAGTTAAGTTCTGGCAAAGAAACGCTATATTAGCTCACACACTATTGAATCAGGAATCAAATCAAAGTAAGTAAGGGTGCAAAGATCAGGAATCGATACAATCAAGTACCACACCTGACCCAGGATACCAATGGGAAAGTGACAAACTCACAGTAGACACCACAAACGAGACCCAAGAGGTCAGCCCTTTCCCAGCAGGTGACCACAAAGCACATATAAACAGACGAGCACAAAGACATAGCAAACACAAGACAGAACAAAAACATAAAAGATCCACAAAAGAAATACCGCCTTGGAGCGATCAGTAAAATGTTTTACTGGAGGGCTTAAACCGGTTTAACGGCGCCAACCTCACCCTTAATTCATATGTGGATCAAGACACATAGCAAAACGAATGAGTTGAGAGATATAGACTCCATAGGATGTAGAACGAGGAACATCACCATCTAAAAATGGGAAAATTGACAATTTCGAAATCAAAGTCGTCACGTTTATCATAAATTTTGGTAGAAACAATGTCATTAGAAATTGACAAATGCAAGCCTAAAAATGCGGCTTTGGTATCAGAGGCATTGGCTTTATTCAGTTGGAGCTCTGAAGGGTATATTTGACTAGCCATATTGTCAAAATAAACATTATTAATATTTAAAATATCGTCCAAATATCTGGAAGTAGTGTTAAACACATCAATAACATCAGCCTGCTTATCATCAGAAAGAGACATCATATCAACACTCATTGTATAACCCAAGGAAAACTTCAGTTGTGGATCCGCACTTATTGCTAGTATTTTTTTTCTCTGAAAAACTCGCGAGTAAAACTAAATTTGAAAAGTAGAGTAATAGATATAATGAAAACAACGAAAGTAAATGTCATTTATCATTTGGAAAGATTGATCTTTTATCCATATATGCAACCTAAAACTATTTCAAAATGCATTACTTTAATGACTTCCAAGAGGCAAAGACATACCTATATATCAGACACTGGAAAATGGTAGAAATATGACATTTATGGACTTTGTTACGTTAGTAAAAATTGCATGAAAATGAGCCCATAGCCATACACAGCTTCTGAAAATTTGGCTGCAGACAAAGGACACTAAATGCTACAATATTACATGACCATTATAGTAAGTACGCGACAATTATTGGATATTGAAGATTTTTTTGGAACCTCAGCAAATTGTACAGTAGGCATATACACTTTTATTGTAAAAAAAATACAAAAGTGGAAGTTGGATAACGACTTTTGAATATGGCTTAATGTGTTAGCTGTAAAATACTATTATATTTTTCATGTTTATGTGGGATATGGAAATGTTATGGTAACTTTTATCTCATAACAAAGTTATTACTCTTGTTTTATCAGAAATTAACTGCAAAATAAATAGCCTAGGGAGTGCTATCATCCCTTATTTTGTATATAAATGACATCATGGAGCGTTACTATATTTAGAAAATACATTAAAACTGATTTTATGCCTCTTAACAGGTGTTGGCATTACTGAAATAAGAAAATTATACAGACCTGATTGTTCTTACTTTTTGATACGCAGAGTTGATTTACCCCACCCACTTTTTATAACATGGGGAAATGACAGTTCCGGAAGTTGCCAGGTACACGCTTTGATCGATACATCAATATAACTGCTGACGAATGTTTGAGTATATAATGTGCTATGCAAAACCAGAAGAAAATATAAAAAAAGATGTTCATAGTCGAAATTTAAACAGATATAATAACTAGCACTTGACTGAGATTATTTTGGTATAGTGATGGGTGTTTGAAAATTGTAATATAAGAGCAAATAACATGTCTGTAGTTTTGCTGCACATGTCTACGATTAGCGTTTAAATAATTAATTTTGATGATGCAAAAGAAAAATCGGCTTGACAAATGCCTATATCACCATAGCGAATGGAGCTTAACAACCTCTAATTTCCTGCTGGTTGCGTGGTTAAATTGACATGAATTTCGACCGGTGTTCTTTACTATGCCCTATTCAAAGTATATATCTTGACCAAACTAAGCGCTTATGATGTAAATTTTATATCAGTTGAAAGACAAAAGCTAGACCTTTCAAAATATGTATGCTTATAGTACCGTGAATTCTATATTTGTAGAAATACAGTCCGATTCTACAAACATAAAATTGATCCTCTTATATAAAAATCATGCAAGAATACCGCCAGCTCAGACAACAACCTAAAATGTCAAACATAGCTTTTGAATTGAAATAAAATAGTAAGTAAGTATGATCAGGAAAGGAAACAGTCACAAACTGTAGACAAAATAAGTAAGGGTGCAAAGATCAGGAATCGATACAATCAAGTATCTCACCTGACCCAGGATACCAATGGGAAAGTGACAAACTCACAATTGGACACCATAAACGAGAGCCAAGAGGTCTGCCCTTTCCCAGCAGGTGATCACAAGGCACATATAAACAAACGCGCACAAAGGCATAGCGAACAAAAGACAGAAAAAAACATAAAAGATTCACAAAAGAAGTACCGCCTTGGAACGGTCAGTAAAATATTTTACTGGAGGGCTTAAACCAGTTTAACGGCGCCACCATCACCCTTAATTTATATCCATGACACCGCAAGGAAGGACCACACAACAATCACGATACACTAGGCAGACGAACTAAGCAAATTAGCCAGCTGTACAGATAAACTTTAAGTGAATTGAGCACAGAGCACCATAGAAGCAAATATTCTGTCATTACATACACTCGCAAATGGTCATTTTTTCTGAAAGTGGTCATATTGCACATTAAATTAAAGTCAAAGAGGTGTAGACCAACCTGCAAGGAATCTCTTTGAATTTTTACACGCCCTTGACCTCTGGGTTGGATTGAAATGTCAGATATTGAAAATTGTGCAGATGTAAGTATATGTTTTTATTATAGAACTAAGCACTAAACATACTTAACAGTCGTATATTAATATGTCAGTTTTGGTAGTACATGAATACGATACACACTTGCCTTTCCTTTGCGTAAAGTTGAACAAAGGTTGACTAAGATACACTGAGATCATTTGTAAAGATGAGCTTAATTCATGGGACAGCTATCAAAATGTCTAGTAACCCGTAAAATCATTTTTGCAAGAACAATGAAATCAGGCAAAATTCAAGAGAAACCGCTAAGGTGTGATTATTTGTTATTTTATTGGCATCTTCTTGGCATTCAAATAAAGCATGCGTGCATTGTTCAACCCAAAATCCTATTTTCATTTTCTTAACGTCAATTTTACATTATCAGCATTTTATGATCTTTCTGGAATGCATTTTGACAATGTTTCAGTCCTTTTGAACTCCGTAGCTGCCGCCTACGTCCATTTAGCGACGTCAAGCGTTACAATTACATGCTGATATGTGTGTACTGCAAGGCTTGAAATTCATACACGATTAAAGTAAAGTGTAGCCAATTGGCACGATAACAAAGTAGACAGCACACACTAAACGGCGACATACGTTGACAAAGAAACAAAGGCTATTATCCATAGTTTACGTTGTTTCTTAATTGACGTTATTTAGTTTATTACACGTTTACCCTTTAACGCGACGCGAAAAATAAGTTCAGATTTTTGAAAATGCATTCTCGTGCAATGATTGGTTGAATTCAAGTCATTTCAGTTTCTAGAAATTGCTTAAACAAAGGAAAAAAACAAACTGCCGTTTAGACAACGTCCAAAGCACAACTCAAAAACCATATATCATACGACATAGCAAGAAATCAGAATTTTTTTAAAATGCACTTTTGTCTGTACTGGTAGTGGCCTTGTATACATGAAAACAGTTTTCAAAAAAAAATATCTAGACATTCACACCTGAGGCAAAAGTGATAAAAACGGTATTTTGACGTTGTAAAAAGTGTCAGGTTTCTTTAGTAGTTAAGTATATTTAAATATATTCTTGATTTCTTGTAACAGAAATTGTAAATTGTGGGACACTGCATCTTTAAACATGCATACCAGGTGACAGATGTCCAAAGGTGTCAGGTGTGCATTTTTATTTTGTTGCACCGTTTTTATAATTTTAAACTTTAATTACTGTTTATCCTTTGGGATCATGGGATTCATTGTGGAACTTTGAAACTATTAGAAGGTCACAACTGATGAGGCCTAAACGGCCGAAACTAGCTACCCAGCACACCCTATTTTCAGTTCTTTGGTGCATCCTCTGCTTCCAAATAATAACCTTTTCAAGAACATATTTGACTTCACTACAGCTGGTGAGTGAGACTGTGTGGTGGCGGTAGAACGTCTCCCTGCCCTTCACTATCGTCTAGATTTTATTTTCTTGTCTTTTGGGATCATGTGTTTGAAACTATAAGAGGACCACTGATGAGGCCTAAATGGGGAAAACTAGCAAGTCTGCCCTAGAAAAATGGCACACTCTTGTTTCAGTTCTTGGTGCATTCGTTGCTTCTAAATGATAACCTTTTTAAGAACATATCTATGTGAGCGAACAGTGAATGCTCCAGTGTAATTGTGCTGTGGCAAATATAATAATAATAATATATTTTAAATATTAATTATGTTTATTTTGACAATATGGTTAGTCAAATATACCCTTCAGAGCTCCAACTGAATAAAGACTATACCTCTGATACCAAAGCCGCATTTTAAGACTTGCATTTGTCAATTTATAATGATATTGTTTCTACCAAACTTTATGATAAACGTGACGACTATGATTTTCAAATTGTCAATTTCCAATTTTTGGATGGTGATGTTCCTCGTTCTACATCCTATGGAGTCTATATCTCTCAACTCATTCGTTTTGCTAGAGCATCTATCTATGTTGCTGACTTCAACACTCGCAATAAATTGTTAACTCCTAAACTTCTTAAACAAGGCTATCGGTATCGTAAACTTCGCAAAACATTTTCAAAATTTTATAGTCGATACTTTGATTTGATTTCTAAATTCCAAAAAAATAAGTGAGTATGATCAGGAAATACCACAATCACAAACCGCAGACAACCCCGTGGCATCCCGAGGAAGAGCCGTTCAACCATCATGAAATACCAGGAAGACAAATTAAGCAAAGCAATCAGCTCTCTCTTCCCCATCAAGATGATTGCAATACTAGAATGGACATAAAGTAACATACAACAAAACATAGAACAATAACAGACTCCCACAATGGGAGTAACAGTCAACAACAACAGAACCACCGCCTTAGAACGGACAGCGGCCTAAGCTACTTGGGGGCTTAAATGCATTTTACTGGTACCAAATCTTCGCCCTAGATTCTGCTGTTGTTGAAGTACAAGAAATGTTTAGCTCGCATGGAGGCCATCTAACTAATGCAATGTATCATCATGGAGAAACAAGTTGGACTTAAATATTTCTTGTGCCAAGGACTTTCGGAACGAGATATATATGGTGACTTGGTGTATAAACTGAAGAAGATTGTTGGCTCAAATAATTTTTCAGCGCAGTTTATTAAAATACTTTCCAATTATAAAAAGATTGGCTATAACAATTAATGTATTGGAACAGACTGCATGCTTGGTGGTCAACCCAATCACGGTTGGCAACTTTGCTTTCCTCTTTAATTACACGTCGGTAGGTCGGACTTCAGACTCTATGATGGCTCCAACTTAAAGACTTATCAATTGATGAGATGGTAGGGGCTTGATGCTTTGGCTGTTTGTCAGGCCACCCGGGGTTTACCTGTTGAGTTTCATTTGCTCCGGTATTCTGTTTTATTTACTGTTATGTCCTTATCTTTGCTTTATTTCCTTGTTATATCTTGATTTATATGTTTTAGGATATGAAGCATTGATAAGTAAGGGGTCTTTCATGCAAACCAAATATTCATGTGTCTTGATCCACATCTGAATTAAGGGTGAGGCTGGCACCGTTAAACCGGTTTGATTTGTTTGGTTTGATTCTTTACTTCCCATCAACAGTCTTTCAGTTATATAGGGACGGGTCTTCTTGGGTTGAACCAGTACAAAGCTAGGATGAATGTGTCTTGCTCATGGACCACAACGCAGTGACGCCTGTGAGGCTCAAACCCACGACCCTTCGGTATTGAGTCAAGCACTCTACCACTGAGCCACTGAGCTAAACCGGTTTAAGCCCTTCAGTAAAATATTTTACTGACCGTTCCAAGGCGGTACTTCTTTTGTGGATCTTTTATGTTTTTGCTCTGTGTTGTGTTTGCTATGTCTTTGTGTGCGTCTGTTTATATGTGCTTTGTGGTCACCTGCTGGGAAAGGACTGACCTCTTGGCTCTCGTTTGTGGTGTCTAACTAAGAGTTTGTCACTTTCCCAATCGTATCTTGGATTAGGTGTGGTACTTGATTGTTTCGATTCCTGATCTTTGCACCCTTACTTACTATGTCTGGGCCTTCGCTGATCGCTACGTAATAATGAATTCGAACTGACTCAAACCATTGAAGATGAGTAAGGGGATTACCTTTCTTGTTGTGTTACGGAACCTTTGAAATAATAAAAAAAACAAGTGACAACAACAAAGTGCAAGATTTAGCATGTAACTTGCAGATTTGAACAGAGTTGGCAGGAACACGGTATGGAAAACATATCCCATGATTTCCCAAATGACCCCTAAACCAATCGTTGCAGGTTATTACGTTACATAAGGTACACAGGCCAGGACTGTGTGGCACTAATTTATATCCAGGAAACTGAAGTATCATGACAAGCTGCTTATATATATTAAATGCATTCCACTTTATCAATTTGAATTTTTCTAGCCATTTTGAATGTTTTTGTTTTTCTGTGAAACTGTATTTCTTGACTGACTGGCAGTTTAAAAGAATAGTACCACAAGAAAAATGTCTCATTAAACATGCAGTATTTTGGGC
The DNA here is from genome assembly GCA_964019695.1 of Loripinus fragilis. Taxonomy (NCBI): domain Eukaryota; kingdom Metazoa; phylum Mollusca; class Bivalvia; order Lucinida; family Lucinidae; genus Loripinus; species Loripinus fragilis. Next base: position 263,457 of record CAXHUL010000698.1, read on the forward strand.
TTCAAAATTGAAATCTTTAATCAGGCTCAGGCTTGCAACAAATAAAATAAATTACAATTAAATCCAGAAAATGGGCTACTGATAGTGAACTGCAGTTTTCTCCTAGAACTTGTTCTAAATTGATTAGTGAAGGTAAAAGGTCATAAACCTGCAACATGTAGCATTGCAGATATTAATGATAGCTTTAAATTTGGAATTTCACATATTTTAATCTCCATTAGTTGCCCAGGTTACAGCTTGATCTGGAAGACGTGTGGGTTGGGGCCTGATGCTTATCTGTAGCTGGACCCACCGTGGCTCAAATTGAGGTTTTCTTTAGCTCTGACTATCTGTGAGTCATGAGCCCTTTTCTGTGTTTCGGCGGCTTGGGCTGCTGTCCGTTCTAAGGCAGTGGTTCTGTTGTTGATTTTTTGTTTATTGTTACTCCCATTGTGGGAGTCTGTAACTGTTCTATGTTTTGTTGTACGTTACTTTATGTTCATTATAGTATTGCAATCATCTTGATGGGGAAGAGAGAGCTTGTTGCTTTGCTTAATTTGTCTTCCTGGTGTCTCGTGATGGTTGAGCGGCTCTTCCTCGCGGTGCCACAGGTTTGTCTGCGGTTTGTAAGGTTAGGGTATCTCTTTTAAACACTAAGCTTATTATGCACAATTAAGCAATTAAGTGACTTTGACGTCATTAAAACATAACGTTAGATAACGCCAGCGTTAAGGACATTATTACGTTAGTAACAAGAGACAGTGAAGCAGAAGTGACTCAGTGTTAGTTTAATATCCTGAAAAGGACAGTTTAGAGTCATTGTAGTGAAATATGTTCTCTATTGAATTTTGACCTATTGACCCCAGTGTGTGTGTTGGGGGTGGGAAGAGGAAGGGAGTGGGGCTGGGGGCAAACTATCTTATACCATGTTGCTGCATACCCGATTCTCTTTAATTTGCTAAACAGCATGACAATTTTCTGAAAAAGTTGAATTTTGACCTATTGACCTAACCCCAAGCGTTAGGGGAGTGGTTGAGGTTGTGGACAAAATCTTTGCTACCAGGTTGCTGCAATTCTGATTCTCTTTTATTTGATATGCAACATGACAAAGTTGTGAAAAAGTTGAATTTTGACCTTGATAAAATGTCGTTTATGGTTGACCCCAGAATCAATATAAGGACTAAGAAAATGTTAAGCATAACACCTAGTCAGAAAATCAGCTTTATATAATTTGTTAGCTCTATTGTAATGTTTTATACCAGCCACATACCGCAGTTGGTAATGTGTCTGGCTACAGATGCATGTCTGATTGCAGATCCAGGGGTCACAAGTTTGATTCTAGCCTGGTTCCATACTTTCGTGGAAATTGATCGTGAAATAATTTCTACGCCCAGGAAAAAGTGTGGTTAGGTGAACTGACTTTGACTTCATATTTTTGGGACCAAACGCAACAAAACAAACAAACAAACAATCTATCTTAATGCTTATTAGCATCTAACTCTAAAACAAAGTTTGCTTTTCTACCTAGAGTATATGGTCCTTTTAATTTTTTCTATACAGTTTACCTTAATTATATTGACTGTTAAGTAAACAACCCTACCGCCAATTTTAAGGCGACAATGCTGGTATGTATTATTGAAGTTAAATATGTGAAACTACCTGTTACTGGTGGATATCAGACATGTTTGGACTGCCTTGCTCGTATTATTAAGAATCATAGATCTGCAAGTTTAGCACCAAGATCAGGGGACTTATTTAAGGATGTAACATATTCTACCAGGCATAAAAAATGAGTCAGAAACTTATCTTGATGTAACAGATGATATACCAATAAAAGCTAAATACTTTTTTAGCATTTATCTTTATAAATCTCTTATATTGGGTTTCTAATTTTAGATGTTATATTCATTCTTGATTATCAAGTTATGAGATCAGCCTGTTTTTAAAGACTTGCTATAAGATTAAGAATGGGTTCTGGATACGATTGTTATTAACATAAATAAATATTTGAAAAATTTCATAAGGATCCGGGCCTGTGTTCTTCCTGGACAAACTTGAGTGTCTCAACTTGAGGTTTTCTTTAGCTCTGACTATCTGTGAGTCATGAGCCCTTTTCTTTGTTTCATCATGGAGTGTTAATTTGATTAGAGTGTTTTCCATGATAATACATTGCATTAGTTAGATGGCCTCCATGCGAGCTGAACATTTCTTGTACTTCAACAACAGCAGAATCTAGGGCGAAGATTTGGCACCAGTATAATGCATTTAAGCCCCCCCCCCCCCCCAGTGGCTTAGGCTGCTGTCCGTTCTATGGAGGTGGTTCTGTTGTTGTTGACTTTTTGTTTATTGTTACTCTCATTGTGGGAGTCTGTAATTGTTTTATGTTTTGTTGTACGTTACTTTATGTTCATTCTAGTATTGCAATCATCTTGATGGGGAAGAGAGGGCTGATTACTTTGCTTAATTTGTCTTCCTGGTGTCTCGTGATGGTTGAGCGGCTCTTCCTTGCGGTGCCACAGGTTTGTTTGCAGTTTGTGATTGTGGTATTTCCTGATCATACTCACTTACTATTTTTGAGTTGTAGGCACTTGAAATCACCAGGACTCTAAGATATTCGTTACCAATGATTGCTATAATATGCTTAAACATATTCAATGCCTAAATTATTCGAAAGAAACTACAAAGTGAAACAAATTTATCTGGATTCAGTACAGCTTTCATTTAAATAAGCACGTTATATAATTATAAATAACCCATGCCCAAAATTCAAGCAAAACCATACGTTTTGCCATAGATATAGGTCGTACACTGTGATAGATAGAAATCGTACACATAATCACCAACTGTCTGCAAAATGCGCAACACAAAACCAGTTTGTTTGCCCCAAGATATTGAAGGAACCAATTATAGTTGGATCTTGCTGCTTCTACAGTACATAACAAGGACCAGGCATGAGACATATCAAACCAAAGTTTGGCGATAGATTGGTGCTTTTTGTTAAACTGCAATTTTCGAGATGGGGAGGTCGAAAATATCTTTGATAGGCCTACATTGTTGCAAATTACAGTCCATGCAAATATATGCTGACTATGCCTTACGGTCATTGTATTCTCCAATATACTTACAATGTCCTGATATATCTGTTATATCAAAAATTACAGAGCATGAATAATAAATTGAAAAAAAAAAACTGGCACTGGCATTATCCCTCGCTTCACTAATCGCTATATCCGCGGTACGATGCTATACGTTGGTATTACTAAAATAATTTTGCATGGAATTCGTTTAACGAATCCTGTGACTATTCTGCCAATTATTTGAAATTAAAGAACATAATTTTTATATGTTTAATTAGCCAAAAAGCGTTAAAAATCTAATGATTGGGCCGTACCGTTCCTATAGCGTAAGCATTTTCTGAAAAAAATATAGCAGGCATGATAAATCTTCTATTAAATCAATACTGACGGTGGGATTTGTTTAAACAACACCTTGAAAAATTATCAGAATTGTGTGAAAAACAACTGCAAAATTTAATAGTATCTATACTAATATTTGGACTAGATGGATTTTGATTTGCGCCACACACGCCGACACATCCTCAAGTAAAGGGTAATCTTTACTTTGATCCCACCCATATTTAAAGTACGAAATGTTTATTAGATGTATATAAACGCGCCGTGAAAAAAACACAGAACCCCTGATACACAGTCTTGTATTATAACAAAAGTCCAAGATATATAGCGAAATATATACACAATTGAAAGAGAAGCCAGAAACATTTCCATCTAGAAAATGGATAAATTTAGGAATTCAAAATTAAAATAATTAGTTACATCATAGATTTTAGATATAACTATATTACTTGATGACGCTGATTCCTTTATGTAAATATGAGCGCCGTCACGCAAAAAGGTAGCTTATTGTAATTGATGACGTTCCGAGTAAATGACGTTGGAAGCTAACGTTAATTTACTACCGATTTTTGTCCAAAACCTGCGTTTCGCTTTTAAACCGTTTGTAGTTTGTTTTAGTTTCCTCCATTAGAGGGCCCCTTAAATCCCATAATTAAGACATGTGGGCATTTTGGGTAAACAAACAAATTCATCAAAGAAAACGTTTTTTAGTTTGATCTAGATAAAATATATTTCGTTGTAGGTCAAGCTAAAAAATAAGTTGACCAAAATTTCTCTCTCTCTTTCTCTCTCATATCGAAAGAAGCAGGGATTAGAGAACACCTTTGATCACCTTTGGTGTTGAGTTAGTTTATTGATAAATCAATTCTCAATAAAACAATATGCGCACTGCACTGCACTGGCGCGATCACAATGTGATCATAATTCCAATGGTGGATCCAGAGGGGGATCAGGGGGTTCGTTTGAACCCTCCTCCCCAGTACCCTTTGAATATGGAATAATTTGGTTTTAGTCTCAAATAATTTCATTTTCATAGGATATTTATGAAAATAAAAAAAATACCAAAGCGAACCGCAACACCTATAAACTTATGAGCCCTCTTTTCAAGAAGCTGGATCCGCCCTTGCATTTCGAATTTGTCAAAAAATTCGCCATGCCAAGTGATTGCGTCATTGTCAGGTGCAATGGAAACAACTGAAACAAAACATTTAACAGAGCTCAGAATGGGTAAAAATCAATACGAGCGCTCTCATAGATACGTACATTTGTACACCTCTCTCTCTCTTATTCTCTCTCTCTCTCTCTCTCTCTCTCTCTCTCTCTCTCTCTCTCTCTCTCTCTCTCTCTCTCTCTCTCTCTCTCAATAATGTTCTTACATAGAATATCCTACGACGTTTATTGTTTGAGTTTCATGATGATATTTGAGCCCAATTCCGCCGAGGCTAATCAGTCTTCATTGAATAGGATTTTTGTCTCATTAGCTTCTCACTGGGTAAACAGCAAAAATAGTAAGTGAGTATGATCAGGAAATACCACAATCACAAACCGCAGACAACCCCGTGGCACCGCAAAGAAGAGCTGCTCAACCATCACGAGACACCAGGGAGACAAATTAAGCAAAGCAACCAGCTCTATCTTCCCCATCAAGATGATTGCAATACTAGAATGGACATAAAGTTACGTACAACAAAACATAGAACAATTACAGAATCCCACAATGGGAGTAACAATTAACAAAAAGTCAACAACAACAACAGAACCACCGCTTTAGAACGGACAACAGCCTAAGCCACCAGGGTCTTAAATGCATTTTACTGGTACCAAATCTTCGCCCTAGATTCTGCTGTTGTTGAAGTACAAGAAATGTTCAGCTCGCATGGAGGCCATCTAACTAATGCAAAATCATCATGGAGAAACACTCTTATCAAATTAACACTCCATGATGAAACAAAGAAAAGGGCTCATGACTCACAGATAGTCAGAGCTAAAGAAAACCTCAAGTTGAGCAACGGTAGGTCCAGCTACAGATAAGCATCAGGCACCAACCCGCCAATTAAAGCTTTACGTCAGAGCCTTCATAGAGTCTGAGGCCTGACCCACCGTCGTGCAATTAAAGAGGAAACCATAGCTATAAACCGTGATTGGATTTAAAACTAGGCATGCAGACTGTCGCATGATATCCAAGTTATATCCAACCCTAATATAACGTTTTACTATCTTTTTGAATTGATCACTAAAATAAGGTTTTCCAACAATTCGTTTGAATTTATAAAATAAATCACCATAAAATATAGGTTCTGATATGCCTTGTTGCAGAAGAGTGATGAGACCGAACAACACATCATTTTAAAAGCATTTGCATGGATCAAGGCATAAAGGTAAATAGTAAAAAAATCCTACAAAATTACAAGAGCACCCAATCTGTGCAGTCTGATCGGTGTCCGTGTGAAACGAATAAATGAATCACCATGGGACACGCCCTATACGACGGTATAGCTACACTTTAAGGCCTTCCCGTAGCTAAGGCTCCGGCGAACTTGCGCGGGTGCGCAGGATTGTCTGGGCAATCGCTTCTTGCCTATGCAACGTCTACATGAGTCTTTTCAAGAAATGTTTTTTTTTACCGAAGAAATAATTAGATTTGACATAATACTGCCATACCTGTTAAAAACAACAAACAAAACCGACCATTAGTTTAAACTTTTATTTCATTTTTGTATAACAACATGTGTACATCTAATGCAATAAGTTCACATACAGATCATTTTGAAATACAAAAAAGGGATTCAGAAGAAAGTCTATTGACTTTTGTAAATATGTTTCCCAGCTATTCAATAGAAATACAATAAACGTATGACTTGAATTGACATTAGTATGTATAAGCAATACAGCAAAAACTCGATAATTCGAATTGGAATTAACCAGGTTTAGCTGTATATATTATAATGTCAAAACTGCTGTTTAATACAAAGTATGAATTTTGACTTTTGAAAAGGAGAATGAATATTTTACAAATTACAGTTATCCTTGTTGTCTCCACGGGGTTTGGAGATGATCAATTCTTGGGGGTGGGGGGGGGGGGGGTATGGTCGTTGCCTCTATGTACCAAGCTAGCAGAATAGTATTCAAACCAATCAATTGTGAATATACAAGTATTTTGGTGGATAATATGCTATTGTTAGAACCTTGAGATATGATTTATGCAAATGTAGTGTGATATTGGAGCATCGCTATGTGTATACAAAACATATTTTAAATAGTACTATTATTGCAAACATTAAGGTATGTTCCATACAGATGCAATGCGTTATTGAAATATTAATGTGTATATTCAAAACGTTTTGACTTAATTATAAATTCTTGTACTGCTTTGAATATCTGCTGATTTTGAACAAAAATTAGTGTTATATCACCACAGAGTAGAACGTTAAGATTAGTTCGACAGATATCTGACACTGAGTTTAATAGATCTTGTCTAATATCTGTGTACTGATGACATGCAAATAAGAAATGATGAGTATCTTCTATATCACCACAAGTACAATATGGATTATCAACTATATTTTTAATGCAGGTGTTGACGGAGAGGACTGCATGCAGTTCTTAGTCTAGCACGATATATTTGACCAAGTCTTTTACCTGTGTTATAGTATCAGGGTGGTGTGATCAAGTTGGATTTCAGACTGTTTTGAAGATGTTAAGGCTTGGAGAATTCCAAGTTTGCCATGGAAGTTCATTCCAATCACGGACACCAGAGGGCAAGAAAGATGTATAGTAAAGACGAGAATGCGTATGTAATGTTTGTAGATCTTAAGAGTTACGTAAATGGTATAATGACGCACTACCAACAGTAAGATAATCAGGGCAAAGACCGTTTTTCATAAAAAAGCAAGGTTAGCTTATGGGTTTTCCTTCTTGATCCAAGTGTTTCCCAACCTGTTTCTGTGTGGAGAGAGTCAATGTAGGCTTACTTAGTTGTACCAGCATCTATTCTAGCAGCTTCATTTTGGATCTTAACTAATTCGTTTGATTCATATTGTGTGCAATTATTCCACACAACGTCAGCATATTCTAGCAGTGGACGTTTAAATGAGAAGTAGATAGTCTGAAGGGATTTCCTATTTAATTAAAATTTTAGTTTGCGCATTATATTGATTCGTTTCCATGCTTTGGATTTGACTAGTTCGATATGCTCATGCCAAGTGCAATCATTTGAAAAGATGATACCAAGGTGCTTGTGAGAGTTAACTTCAGCAACTTGGGTTTGGCTTAACAGAACTGGAGGGTGATATGGTTTCCTGATCTTACTCACTTACTATTTTTGTTATGTTTCCTAAAGAGAAGGATAGGCTCTGACTTTCCAGGATTAAAAGTCACTAGCCATTTGTCTGCCCAGTAATGGATTTTAGCCAGGTCCAAGTTTAACTGTTCAGCAGCCTGAATGGGGTCATCGACAATGATATACAAGCTAGTATAGTCAGCAAAAAGTCTAATAGAGGAGTTAATGTCTTCAACAATGTCATTGATATATAAAAGAAAAAGTAGAGGTCCAAGAATAGAGCCTTGTGGAACTCCAAGAAGAACTTCCGCCAGGCAAAACAACCCTTTGTTTCCAATCATTTAGAATATTGGAGAACCAAGTCAGCAACGAACCAGATACAGCTGCAGATTTAAGTTTAAAAAGAAGACCTTTATGCCAAACTCTATCAAAGGCTTTACTTATGTCACAAAATATGGCGCAAACTTCCTTACCCTCATCAAGAGCTTTACAGAATGTATTGTAAATATCAATTAACTTATTTACAGTAGAATCACCTAGGACAAAACCTGATTGAAAAGCTATTATCATGACATAATGAAAGTAGTTAAAAAGGTATTTATGCACAATTTTTTCCAACACTTTGCTGACTGTACTTAGGAGAGAAATCGATCTGTAGTTGGAGACATAAGAAGGGTCATTTCCCTTATGGATTGGTGAGACATTAGCCTCTTTCCAAATAGTTGGCACACTTCCAGAACTTAGAGACAAATTAAAAAGATCAGAGAGAGGAAGAGCAAGAGGTTGGGCAAGTTCTTTGAGAAGTCGATTGTTGATAAGATCAGGATCAGCAGCTTTGCCAATACAGTGTAGATAGTGATTTTAAAGTGTCTCTAACCCCTTCAGATGTAACAATGATAGAGTCCAGTTTGTAAGTGGTATTTTTCACTGTTTGAGGCAGAGTTGCTTGGCTGTCATCTAACAGAGTTTGTTCAGTGAAGAAGTTGGTCAATATATTTGCTTTTTCCTTTTCCTCAGTGTAGTTCTGTCCATTGATTCGTCCGAAAAGTAGCCAGAGATACATATAGGCTTGCAGGGATAATTCTGGCTCATGATATCATGAGAGAAAATCACTCATTCAGCCAAAACTGGAGAGAAAGTTTAAATTATCAGCGATAAATTTTAGCAAAATCTTTTGCGGAAATTTCATTTTTGTATGCGATTTCTTCTCCCAATTAGCAAATTTCAATGAGATTTTTGGCATGATAATGAGCGAATCTCTCATAATCTCCTCAGAAAATAAACCCAGGGCTTGAACTCGCAATGTGTTCAGTTGCACTGGTCTTGGTGTAGTATTATGCTCTGATCATTTGATTGTTCGGATCCTGAGACAAACCACTTTTTCCTTTCTTTTTGTTTAACATTACTCATCGAATGCACGATTACCTTAATTCATTTTGAAGGAAAATGGATGTAAATTTACACCAAAGGAGGCGGCAGCTAATATACACGTTTTGTGCGTATAATAAAAAATGTTTTTGTCAACTTTGTCATTATTCATTGATTTCAGGTTTGGATTTCCCCTCCAGGCTAATTTTCCTTATTATCGGAAAAGACGGAACTCTCTGTCATGGACCAAATATATCCCAAATGTCGTATGGTGACTGATTTCTTTTTCACGCAGATATTTCCGTTTTTCGAAACAAAAGGAAACAAAACCATGCTTCATTATTTGCCATGGCGATGTTTCAAATGTATGACTCCTGTGTGTGATGTATGTTTCGGGCTTAAAAGACTTAGATAAACGCAGCGATACAGTGTTTACAAAATCTTGCCTCACTGCCCCGTTTACGTGGTATGAATGGTATCGTTTTACAGAACATTTAAATGTTTAATACAACCATTTCATATTCAGCACTGTCACAATGTCCACGGTTATATTAGTGAGCGTTTCTCCAGAGATTTTCATTATTAACCTGAATAATATGTCAGCCAGCATGCCGAATATTCTGAACTCAGGCGGACTTCATGCCGTTTAACTTATACAAACATGTACGGCCTATCGACTAATTTAGTATTTTTAAAAGTGTACATTTGCAAGTAAAAAGTTTAGCAATTATTTATAATGGGGTTTCCCATAAGCGATCCTCGAAGCATTAAATCATTTTAATTGGCAGATTCGCAAACATGTCAGTTGTTTGAAAATGACCTAATAACTACCGGCAAGTGGTAAAAAGAAACAAATTCGACTTCATAGTGAAGATTTGATCTGCTGGGCATTTTAATTTCAATCATTATTCAATTGAAAAGGAGGTAATTTGGAAAAATACAGTGTCCAACTAAAAGCTGTACGAAAAGGGTTAACATAACATTCAGTTTTACCGTTATTCACTTTCTTGCTTTTGAATCTAAACATTTGGTAGAAAAATGAAACTTTTAGCCGAAAACTATTCGCACTACTGCCAGATAAGCTGTTTTAGCAAGGGACATAAAATCCGACTTTACATTATGTGAAATTTCAACCTGTTAATTTTGTCGTACTCGTGAAAGTTTATCTACATATATTTTTGACACAATGAAATTAAAAGTCCTATTTCTTCTAAACTGTGAATTACCAAAGTGCATTGCTAACCTTTCTCCCTCAGTATATATAACACGTCAATTTTACAAAGGTTTTAATAGTTTGTACATTTCCTACACATGGTAATAACAAATAGAGCTACCACAAACGATTTAAGTAGTCGATATTTTTAAAATGTTGTCAGCTTCTTTTTGAAAGTAATTAAAATTCTACCAGGGTACACACAGAGCAACAATTTCGATCATTGACTTATCGCAGTTGAGGTGGGAAACGTGGTCAGCTATGTGACTATTTTTAATTGTTTGTATTTTAGCTTTAACCATAAAGGATTTGCTATTCAGTGAGAAATGATTTACACAACATGTATGCTTGATCCGGTTAAGATAAACAGAGTGAAGATAGAAAATTTTGACAATTACATGTAATTACTGGAGGGGTATCCATATCTGTTCAGCTTCATTATAGATAATACTCCTGCTTGAAACACAGCTATATTTTTAACATATTTATAAAATTCCTGATATGTACATGTACAGTTACGGGACATATGTTTGCTAGTTTGATACGTTGCCGTCGCCATTTAAAACAGAGCATTTCCTGATTTTTTTGTAAAACTTACTGTGACAAAATTCCTGAGTGCAATTTCAAAAAATCTTTACACGAATAAAAAACAAAAAGGAAACAACAATATACAATGAAATATTAAGATAATAAATCTTTTGGTTCACAAAAAGAAATGCTTTAAAGTGAATGTAAATTTTAAAACATTATGATTTCCATTGACGAAAACTACGACATTTAAGTTTGTCTTTGTGTGAAAATGACTGGTATAATAAAACAGCAGACACCAGAAAGCTACAATAAATATGATTATTGCCTAAATCAATTTGTTTTCACTTGGTGATTTATTCATGGTTGTAACCTTTATACTTTTGCAGCAATATTATTTTGCAAAAAATCTGGAAATGCATTGGTTTAAACGGCGACGTCACAATCAGTAATGTGCTGTCGTACATGGCGTTAATCAAGGCTATATTTGCGTTTATATTACATTTTTGTAACTGGAAACAAGAAAAAATAGACAGTTGACTTTCATTTATATGGGATATTAATTTCGTTTCATGTCTTATTCTCTAGAAAGAAACATTACAGACGTTGATACACGCAATATTTCAAGACTACTTTATGTCTTCGGTAGTAGAGTGACGTTGCCTTTGTAACGTCGTTTTATACTAAACTTAAAAAGGGTATTCATATAAACAACATGACGTTTTAACCATCATACCGGCGTCATATTAGAAAATCAAGGTCGCAATTGGACTTTATACTCGTTTTAGCTAAAGAATAGCAAAAGAACTAGAATTCCATAAAAAATTACGTTAAGCCACCTTTTTGCGTTACGCAGCTTATATATATATGATACTCATCCTGTAAGACTCTCACCGCCATTAAAACAAAAATATGCTCCTACCTGATACCGAAAATTATATGAATGCGACAAATGCCTGATAAATGTCTGCTATAAAGAACTAAATTCTTTTATATAGATAGCAGAGGGTTAAGCCTACCAGACGAACTAGCTTTAGGACAAGGTCATTTTAGTATTTTGTAACCTAAATAAACAATTCCATGAATTTAAAAGTATGTTATCATAAAATGAAAGTGAAAGAGGTTATGAAAACCACCTTATGTCTCAAATAATAAATTTGATCTAGAGCGACAATTATCAAGTTTTAATCTTAAATGGAATGCAATTGAACGCTAAATCAAAAGAAATACAAAAGCTGACAGCTAATGGAAAGTCAAGGTGTTTACATGTCTTACGTAAAATATCAGGGGGGGGGGGTGCGGAGATGAGTACGAATCAACAAAAACATGGACAAAGCAAAAACGATTATTTCATATTTAAAACGTCATCAGAAAAGTACTGGGTGTGCAATAATCACATACTTCATGAACAGATTCAATAAAACCATGTCTGCTGTTTTCTTATATTTTAGGTTCTCTGTATATCTGAAGGATCCATCTTATTTTCAGATTATTTAGAGGTTGCAACAGCTGACTTTGTGCCTCGTGGAGTTGGTAAAACTTCTCCCTATTCATCGATATAGTGTCGATATTTTTTTCATATTTTGGTCCTTCAGGAATATTTTGTTTGACAGAAAACAGAATACCGCTTAAGCAGGTGCTAGAGGGCGTGAAATTGTTGCACTTTCTATCAGTTCTCATAAATAGACTCAATAAAATTGGCCTGCTATTTTCTTATCTTGTAGGTTCTCTGTATTTCTGAAGGATCCGTTTTCCAGATTATTTAGAGGTAGCAACAGCTGTCGTTGTGCTGCATGGAGCTGGTAAAACGGCTCCCTGTACATCGATATAGTGCTGATAATTTTTCATATTCTGGTCTTTCATGAATATTGGGTTCTGACCGAAAGCATAATACCGCTTAAGCAGGTGCTAGTGTGCGTGAGAATTGTTGCACTTTCCATTAGTTCTCATGAACAGACTCAATAAAACCAAGTATGCTGTTTTCTTACATTGTAGGTTCTCTGCTTTTCTGAAGGATCCGTTTTTCCAGATTATTTAAAGGTCACAACAGCTGTCGTTGTGCCGCGTGAAATTGGTAAAACGTCTCCCTGTACATTAATAGTGTTGAAAGTTTTTCATATTCTTGTCTTTTGGGAATATTGGGATCTGACGGAAAGCAGAATATTGCTTAAGCAGGTGCAAGTGTGCGTGTGAAATGTTGCACTTTCCATTAGTTCTCATGAAAAGACTCAATAAAACCAAGTATGCTGTTTTCTTATATTGTAGGTTCTCTGTATTTCCGGAGGATCCGTTTATTTAGATTATTCAGCCACAGGAGGACAAAAAAGACACAAACTAGCACATGTAAAACGAACAAATATTCAAAAAGTACATTGACAAACTATTCTTTCGAAGCAAAATGGTCACTTTGCTAAATGAAATAAAGAAAACGACATAGTGCCTTGAAGACTTTTAAACTTGAAGCGCTCCATAGTATAAACCACAACTTTACACAGAACAACACCAGGCCCACTGCCTTAGAATAATCATAGCACAAACAACGGGGGGGGGGGGGAGTTGAAATATTTAATTTTTGATTAAATTTACACTATGTCCAAATGAGAACATTCTAGTATTGCAATCATCTTGATGGGGAAGGGAGAGCTGATTGCTTTGCTTATTTTGTCTTCCTGGTGTCTCGTGATGGTTGAGCAGCTCTTCCTCACGGTGCCACGGGGTTGTCTGCAGTTTGTGATTGTGGTATTTCCTGATCATACTCACTTACTATTCATAAAAGGTACAGCTCCCATAATAGCTCCCTTACTCAATGTACGCACAAGCATCAAATTAGTCACTGATAAATTGAATAAAAGTACGTTTGACTCAATCTTAACCAAAATATAAACGCTTCGCATTCAAGCAAAAAGTGAAACTCCAAATTTATTGCATCATTGCTCCATACTGTACAGTACACAAGCTTTTGAATATTTAGTCATTTTGCCATCTTGCTCTTTCAATATGCTGAGAATTTTGGCTGGGGACGAGTTATATACTATCCTAAAAACTCTCATAATTTTGTTTGCATCTAGATATAGGAGAACTAATCGGTAAGCCATACCATTAAATTGTTAAACATTATACTATATACTATATACGCAAGTCATCAATGAATACAGATGCCTCCATTGTCAAAATTAGTAAGAATTAACCTTCAAAAGCTCAGTATGGTTTAACATTTGTATTCGTAGCGACTACTGGCACACTGATGGAGTGTGCAGTCTTACTTAAATGTGCTTCTCCAGCCTTATGCTTTTGTTAAGAAGTGATTTATGATATTGCTGGATATTTAAGAAAAACAAGCAAATGTGACAATATAGACTAAGCCTTGCTTCCTGCGTGAGCGTTTTTTTTTTCACCAGGTACATGCTACCTGCCAGGAAAGGGTCAACTTTAGAACTTTTACAAGAAGGCTTGTAACGTCTAAAAGTTAAACTGTGGTAGCAGTTATCCAGTTGGCTGTCATTTGTATACTTACTGTATGTACAATTAGTTGCATTAAAAACAGCAAACCATCTATTTTGAGTGATAGTCGTTTGTATTTGGCTGCTTATACTTTGACTTGGTGTAGCATGTCTAATGGTAAGTATGACCGGGAAATGCCCGCTATCATATACTACAGACCAATACATTGCACCGAGAGGAAGATTCAAAGAACAATATCACTGACATAACAATCAGAACAAAACAAAAGTAAAGCAACCAGCTCCATATTCCCCAGCGAGATGATTGCAAAACTAGAAAGTACTGCAAAACAAAACAAAGACCGAACACTAAACCCCCACAAACAATGCGAGCAATACTAAACAATATATAAACAACCACAGAACCACCGCCGTAGAACGGAGAGTAGCAGAAGACACCAGGGGGCTTAAATTAACTTTACTGGCCAAATCTTTGCCCCAAATTCTACTGTTGTGAAAACATTAAATTAGTTTAACTCGCATAAAGGTTTCCTAACTTTTGCAATGTATAATCACAGGGATATAACCAAATCAATTAACAAACTGTAAATAAGCATTAAAAGGGGCTCTCAACACACACTGAATTAAAGATCTATTCCAGATGAGCCCAGCCTCAGACAAACATTAGGCACCGACCCAAAGATTAAAAATTTAAGTCAATGTCGTCATTAAGTCAGTGGACTGATACATCGTCGTGCAATTAAAGATGAACCGTAGCTATAAACAATAATTGGATTTATAACCGGCCACGCACATAGTATCCACCCATAAGTCAAAAATCAATTGCAACTTTTATCATATGGTTGGATTTATCCGAAGTCCAAATGTAAGGACTATTGTTATTCGAGGTAGCATGTGTGGATATGTGATGTATTACATGTGCATGTATAAGTCTTTTTTTGTTGACCATTCCTAGGCAGTGCTTCTTTTTTGGATCTTTTTTTGTTGTTTATGCCTCATATTAAACTTTGTTGTACTGTCTTGTCTGTTCAGTTTAGTTTTATGATCAACTTAGGCTTTGCTGACCTCAACGCTCGCAATAAATTGTTAATTCATGAAACTTCTTAAACAAGGCTATCGGTATCATAAACTTCGCAAAACATTTTCAAAATTTTATAGACGATACTATGATTTGATTTCTAAATTCCAAGTTGGACTTAAATCTCTTTTGCGCCAAGGACTTTCAGAACCTGATTTCTATGGTGACTTGGTGTATAGGTTGAAGAAGATTGTTGGCTCTAATAATTTTTCAGCGCAGTTCATTAAAATTATTTCCCATTTTAAAAAGATTTGACTTTCTGTTTATTGTTACTCCCATTGTGGGAGTCTGTAATTGTTCTATGTTTTGTTGTACGTTACTTTATGTCCATTTTAGTATTGCAATCATCTTGATGGGGAAGAGAGAGCTGATTGCTTTGCTTAATTTGTCTTCCTGGTGTCTCTTGATGGTTGAGCGGCTCTTCCTCGCGGTGCCACGGGGTTGTCTGCAGTTTGTGATTGTGGTATTTCCTGATCATACTCATTTACTATTTTTGCTATAACATTAATGTATTGCAACAGACTGCATGCTTGGTGGTCAACCCAATCACGGTTGGCAACTTTGCTTTCCTCTTTAATTGCACACCGGTGGGTCGGACTTCAGACTCTATGATGGTTCTGACTTAAAGACTCATCTATTGATGAGATGGTAGGGGCCTGATGCTTTGGCTGTTTGTCGGGCCCTCCGGGGTTTACCTGTTGGATTTCTTTGGTCTGGTATTCAGTTTTATTTACTGTTGAGTCCTTATTTTTGCTTTATCTCCTTGTTACATCTTGATTTATATGTTTTAGGAGATGATGCATTTATAAGTTAGGGGTCTTTCATGCAAACCAAATATCTATGTTTCTTGATCCACACCTGAATTAAGGGTGAGGTTGGCGCGCCGTTAAACCGGTTTAAGCCCTCCAGTAGGATATTTTACTGACTGTTCCAAGGCGGTATTTCTTTTGTGGATCTTTTATGTTTTTGTTCTGTCTTATGTTTGCTACGTCTTTGTGCGCGTCTGTTTATATGTGCTTTGTGGTCACCTGCTGGGAAAGGGATGACCTCTTGGCTCTCGTTTGTGATGTCTGACTGTGAGTTTGTAACTTTCCCAATGGTATCCTGGGTCAGGTGTGGTACTTGATTGTATCGACTCCTGATCTTTGCACCCTTACTTACTTTGAGCTGGTAAGAAGCCCCACCCCCATAGTAAATTTCGTACACTATAATTTCCTGATATATCATTATATTAGCTAAAATTGATATATGTTAGTGTCAAGGATTGATGAGCCCCAGGCTAGTGCAAACCACAACGGGCGATAATTGATCACAAACAATGGGGGGGGGGGGGAATAAGCACAAAACAATGTTCAACTAATAATAAAAAAATACGAGGGGCATTTGAAAAGTTCTTAGCATGGCATCAAAACTCCACAATGCGTTGATAAAATGCTATCAAATAATACATTTTTGGAAATAAGTATTCAATGGCTTCTTGATGGTTTAATTTTTGTCGAAAAAAGGACTCCGCGTGCATGTGTAGCGCATGTTATTAATGAGAAGGGTTTATAAACTGGCTGAAATTACAAGCAACATATTTGTAAAAAACGAAGGAAAATTGTGGACCTTATTTACGATTATAATTTGACAATTATCGATTTGGAACCGACTTAATTTTTATTAAAATAAATTATGCGATTACTGCTTGCATTACTTACACCTATACATTCGGCAAATGTTGACTTATAGAGAAATAGTAAACTTTCAAAAATGGGTCTTTTTTCGATTTTTCTTTATACTTTTACTATAAATTATGTCACTACAAGAGCACGAAAAATGCTTATTGAGTATATATTTTGCTTTATTTGTAGCAAACAGTGCATAGAAATCATTTCGTCGCGCATAAAATGTGGCATGTTTATTTCTGTATTCAAGAAAAATAGTCCTGATAACACTATCCCTACTTTTCAAGAAGTGGGTGGGGTAACTTAACCCTCACATTTTGTCGATGGCACAATAACTTCTCATGGCATCACGTCAACCATCACAAAATTTATTGTTTTCTACTCTCAAGGTAGTTTTCATTTGAAATGAATCAGGGCGTCAACTGATAGCTAAACTTACTCTGCCCCATTGGAAGATCATACGAGTTATCTTCCTTTTGTTCTGGTTTACAGAATATGGTTTTAATACAAAGAGCATAAAGTGTGCTTGACAAAAATACCAACGCTTGGCATTTTTTAAACTACTGTCGGTTATATATTTTCCAAAATATATGCATTATGACATGCAATTTTAGTCGAAAAAATTAGCGCATTGCTTTGCTTTCTAGACGGTTTTGTTATTGCTTCTCCGGTTTTAGTTATTAGAAAAATCCAACTAGGTCATCATTTGTATAATAATGGTATCAGGCTGTGGCCTACCAAATGGTATCAAATTATCTTATTTCATGAACTACTGTTAAGTGATTGTCACACCTTACTGGATAGCACTAACTGACGCGTAACGGACAGTAAAATTCTCTGTTCATTTGTGTCTGTTTGCATGCGTTTCTTGTCCGCTCCTCATGCGGTGAATGTGTTCTGTGTCAGATGATATCCGTTTTGTTCGGTCCTATCTGTTGGCAAGTTTTTGACATGTTCAAAACTTCAAACGGACGCCACCGGATAAATATGTATGGATGAACATTACTCATGCATTGGTATGTGGTTTGTCCAGTTCTTGTGTGGTTTGTCGAGTTCTCATGCGTTCAGCATCCTGTATGTATCCCTTGATCTCCGTTCGACCTAAGTTGTGAACTGTCAACTACAGGACAGGTAAAAGAGTTTCCTTGACGAGTACGGCATGCGCATTCTTTGATCGTTCAACGAACGTTTTGTCCGTTTCTTATACGTACATATTCGTTTTGTCCGTTATACATCTGTTACACATACGTTAGTTGGTCGTTCTTTGTCCGTTACTTGTTCGGTACGTATCGCTCCTTACGACTTCAATGTCGACATATACCGCCACTGAGACGACTTCCATCACGTGATAAACATTTTTTGCAAATTTTCTGTCCATTCGGCGTCCGTTACCTTTATTCGTTTATATGTGACAGCACCATTAATGTTCTGCAAACTTTTCAAAAGGTAAAATTTTATATTTTCCTCAGAAATTTTGCGTTTTCCAGTATACAAACAATACATGTATTCACAATAATATTTTTCGTGTCTTTCCAAATGCCCCTCGTATATTTAAAAATGAAATATTACATGAAATGTTCATTGTTGGTAGTGAAATCACATCTGGTCCTAATTTTTAGAAGTAAAGGCTGAATGAGTATTGTATAAGTGATCAGTGAGATTTGCTGGTTTTGTTGTTTCCGGACTAGAATGAATTCAGATTTAATTTACTTAACTTAATTATTTGCTGCACCATTCAGTTCATCAATATGTACTATTCTAACACACCTCGCCTATAGAGCCAACGGTAACAAACTGTGAAATATCGGACAATAATTCACAGCTAAAGTGTGTGATAGCTGACATCACTGGAAAATGACGTCATTCATGGCGTTAAACGGTGTAACGTCGTTTTTACGCCCGAGAGACGTTATAATTACATGTAAACGTGTGCAACGTAGTCTAAGTAGAAACTGAAGACTTCGAATGTGCTTTCGTCGTTTATCGTGTGTTAGAATTGAAATAGATCAGCTCCAGCAGTGAATTGTTGAGTAATAATTCACCGTTTGGCGTCAGTTGTATGAAGATAAATCACTTGCGCTGCGCGCTTGTGATTTGATCTTCTTTACAACCGACCTCCAAACAGTGAATTATTACTCATCAATTCACTGCTGGAGCTGATCTATTTCTTAAATAAGACCACCAGTGCAGTAGCCTAAAGCAACCCTTTTGTTCTTCAGCAGTAGTGACGGCTGTCTGGCTTCATCATCCTCAGTTCCTGTTACACATCCACGAAAGCACATGTATCAAGTAGCATGACAATATATTATACAGGGTAAACCATGCCTCATAATTCAAGCTTCAAACATCAGGTACAAGGTATCAGGCGGAACACAAAATAAATTATCATGTTCTGAAAACCTTGATATTAAACATCACATATTGTAACTCTATCACGTTCCATGATGTTTATCACATGCCCGAGGTCATATGATACAATACAGTGTGAATTGATTATATTAAGACGAAATCAGACCCAAAATATAATGACAAATGCGAGTGCGTAGCAACAACATAGGCAGCACACAGTCAATATATGACCTCTAAAACATCAATAATGATGCACCATATCGGAGGAATTTAATCTACTCAACGATGGCTAAAACTAACAAGAATTCATGGTCTTGAAGTACAAATATCATTTTAGCACTAAATGCTATAACCCAAAAGCTTCCAAAATGCAACTATGTTTACGCTTGATTTCTCTACAAACTCTAAGTAACCTACAGGTACCGCAGAATACGATTACTACGCATTAAACATGACCCCTTGCTGTTGAAGTCATTTCGTTATTAATATAATTAAAAGAAAGACTTGTGAATATTTGTATAATAAACATTACAGTGTATGCATGCGTACAATAGTATGATAATCTCAATAACATAGTATTGTGATGATGCTGTGATACAATATGCTTATACGAGTATGACATACTGACTATAAGGTCATAAGTGTTGATAGAAATAGTAAGTGTGGTGCCTTACTAAAGTTGAACAATATACATCTCTCCTGATATACTTAGACCCGACGACAATAATGCGATTTCCCTTTCAATAAACGTACATGCTAGCAAACGTGATTGTGTAAACCTGAAAAATACAACTGTCCTCATAAATGATGCATACTTAACATAATGTGCTTAATTAATATGAACAGTATACATTAGCACCTTATTTTTCCAAAGCAGTATACGAGGGACGTTTTTATGTTAGTAGAGAGGTAAATTTAATGAAAACGGCGAAAGTAAACGCATACATCATACATATATTTGGAAAGATTGAGTTTTTATTTATACATGCAACCTAAAATTATTCAAAATGCATTACTTAAATGTCTTCTAAGAGGCAAAGACATACCTATATATCGCACACTGGAAATATGGTAGAAATATGACATTTATAGATTTAGTCTCTGACAGACTGCATGAATGTGGGTTCGTAGCAAGACATAGCTTCTAAAAATTTTGCTGCAGATCAAGGACACCACGTGCTAAAATATTGTATAAACATTATAGCGAATACGCTGCAATTATTGGATATGGAAGATTTGTTTGGAACCTCAACAAATTGAACAGTAGGCATATTAACTTTTATTGTAAAAAGTTGACACAAGTGGAAGTTGGATACGGGCTTTTGAATGTGGCTTACTATGTAGCTGTAAGGTAGTATCATAATTTTTCTTGTTTATATGGTAGATGGGAGTGTGTTAGTAACTTTCATCCCAAAACAAAGTTAATGTTTTTGTTTTATTAGAAATTAACTGCAAAATAAATAGCCTAGGGGGTGCTAAAATCCCTAATTTTGTACATAAATGACATCATGGAGCGTTACTATATTTCGAAAATACATAAAAACTGTTTTTGTGCCTCTAAACAGGAGTTTAAATCACTGCAATTAGAAATTTATGCATATCCGATTGTTATTGTGTTTTCTACGCGGGGTTGATTTACCCCACCCACTTTTTATAACATAGGGGTATGCCAGTACCGGAAGTTGCCAGTTACACACTTAAATCGATACATCAATATAACTGCTGACGAATGATTGAGTACATCAAGTGCTATGCAAAACCGGATGAAATTTTAAAATTTGTTCATAATCGTAATTTTAACAGATATAATAACTAGCACTTGACTGTGATAATTTTGGTATATTGATGGGTGTTAAAAATTGTTATAGAAGAGCAATCAACATGCTTATTGTTTTGCTGCACTTGTCTACGATTAGCGTTTGAATAATTAATTTTGATGGTGCAAAAGAAAAATCTGCTTGAAAAATGCTTATATCACCATAGCGAATGGAACTTAACAGCGTCTAATTTCCTGCTGGCTGCGTGGTTAAAATGACATGGATTTCGACCAGTGTCATTTTCTATGCCTATTCAAAGCTATATATCTTGACCAAACTGAGCGCCAATGATGTAAAATTTACATCAGTTGATAGACAAAAGCTAGACCTTTCAAAATATATATACTTATGGCACCGTAAATTCTATATTTGTAGAGATACAACCCGATTCGACGAACATAAAAAAGACCCTCGTACATCTGCACCTAATTTATACAAATACATTTATCTGTAAAGCCCCTATCTCACTGGACTGCGACTGTTTTGCGACAGCTGCCGACAGACATCGCGAGTGGCTCGCAAAGCAGTCTCGAAACAGTCGCCAGTGATTCGTAATTTCCTCGCATGTGTCGCCAAGTGGCGCAAAGGAGTCGCGAAAATTTTGAACATGTTCAAAAATTTATGCGACAAAATTCCTCGCAAAATAGTCGCAAAATCATCGCGGGTGTCTCGAACCCGTCGCGAACTTGTCGCCGACCCCTCGCAATTTAGTCGCAATCATTTTGGAACATGACATATTTGCGAGATAAATAAGACTGAATTGCGAACCAATTACGACATAAATGAGACACTTCGCGACAACATTGCGAGTAAATTAAACTAAGTGATGTTCTGGCGAATGTCGTGAGACAGTCGCACGAAGGTCTCACGACTATCGCGCGAGTATCTTAAAATACTCGCAATTATGTCGCCAAAGGTTCGTTAAAAGAGTTCCTCCTACATGTATCTGAGATGATAGTTCCTTCTTAGTACGAGATCTTGGTTAGGCATACTTAAGTATACAGTTTTGACGAATTCCAGTTGTCAAGTATTCTTGCTATCTGAGAGGATAGTTCCATCCAAGTATGGTGTATTGACTAGGCTTACTTATATGTATACTGGTTGGAGTAATTTCAGTTATTAAAAATGGTTCTGCATTCTGAGAGGATAATTTTGTTAAGTATGTTTTATGAGGCCTATTAAATGTTTACTATTTCTATGACAGTATAAAGGTATTATTATTGTGTCTTGGTTATACTACAACAGCCTGCTTAGTCTCAGCAGCTCTTCTAAGGTTTGAATTTGGCATACAGAGCCCTATAAACAAATTATCACTGCAGCGGACAACTAAGATTCTGATTAGAATGCGCATCCATGCAGTCTGATCTGTGCATTTGTTGTGCGCAAAACTGTATAAAATAGATTTTCGCAGGATTTTGATTTGATTGGGCTCATACGTATGGACAATTAGTGCATGTACGTTCTCGACTGACTTTCTTAAGCTGCTTGATGGGCCATCATAACTGTGCAGTTTAAACGAGTTAACTTTTGTCTAACTCAATATTTGCTACCATTCTACAGTCCAAAACCACCCAGCAGCGTGACATCTTCCAACAATATAGCTCCTTCCAGCCCTCTAGTTCCCTCCAACAGAGTAGTACCTTCCTAGTCTGAAGTTTCAATGCTTGCTAGAATGTTTATTTTTCTTGGTTTATCATTTCTCGCAAAACCATCGTGCGACAGTCGCACGACCTTCTTGCGACAGTCGCACGACGTTCGCGAGAACGTCGTGAGGCGGTCGATGGTAATGAATTATCGCAATTTAATCGGGCGAACATCGTGCGAGTGTCTCGCGAATGTCGCACGAATGTCGCGCGAATGTCGTGAAACATTCGCCAATGATTCGTGCGACAGTCGTACGACATTCGTGCGACTGTCGCAAATATGTCTTAATCACACATTCGGTGTGACCGCAATGTGATTATGGTTGAAATGTCGTATTTCTGTCGCCAAAACGTGTCTCAAATTGGTCTCGAAATAGTCGCAAATTGCTCGCATCCCAGTGAGATACTAGCTTAAGCGCTGATCTAATTGATGCATTAATATGAACTGTGTACATGTGCCTAAGTTTTCATGAACAGAAAACATACGTCTCATAATGTAACCGCATGTATCTTACTTACATAACTTCACATATAGCTAGATCCAATTGGTGTGTCAATTCCATGAACCTCTCCACAAATATATGACATGTATACCTGTACGTATCATGATGCGCAAATCTTAGTCAATTCCTATAAGATTGAGCAAGTGTTATCTCCCAATACATCAGCACAGTACCAACAATGTCTGTAATGCAACTGCTATACACTAACAGCAATGCCTACGAGACAAAGGTGTGACCAACAGACGCACAAACATATAACACCAAAGTATGGACGTTTTATATCAGTGGACGACCTAAGCAGACGACACTCAGGCAAGACAACATCAAATAGTTACCGGACCCTAGCAATGGCCCACCATCACGTACAGTGCGCTATTTAATAAAAATCAATGGCAGTAGACGACAATTACATACATCGTACAAGAGTAAGCAGCAGATGCCCTAAACAGATGGCATTGGAATAAAGTCGCGAAAATTCACTCATAGCTTGATTCTATCCCAAAGCGTCAACAAATCACATAATACGTATAGCGGCTAATTTACACACAATTTTCACAATTACAGTTCCAATCATTTTTAAAAATAAGTAAAATTATTAATCGGGGAACCAAAGTCGCGTATCGTGCAAAAACACATATTTTTTGCACCTGAAATGTACGGCTGGAATTTTGTATACTGATAGTCTAAATAGTGCTTGATATGAAACCACTGTATAGCAATGCGATCAGAATTGCATTTCGCGGAAGAATGCATTTTTTGTATGCCACATAGGTCATGTTGAGCAATCTTTCATAGCATAGAAATTGTGGAGTTTTCCTTACCAATAAGTTAAAGAGTGTAAGTTTGGTCTTCAAAAGAACCGTCTCATTTAATAGGTCCATTTAAGTACCCACAACATATGTTTTGGTTGAGAAATAGCAAAACTAATTTTCCATTTCGCACTATCATCTAAAGGATGGGTATGAGAAGCCGTTTGACTGTTCGAAAATACAATAATACACTATCAAATGCATTTAAAAGCAAAGGCAGTCATTTGTGCATCAAAATAATCTTCTTAGGGACATTTTTATCTTTACAAATACTATGCGGTTACATTTCTACTTCTCAGACAGGAACAGACAGGTTGTTCATGGTGATATGATAATAGTTATACGAGTTTTTATCTTTATTTTACCTCTGTTAAATGAAATTATTGTTTTCAGTAGATAAAATCCCCTTGATCCCTACAATGTCCCTGTGTTTCAAAGCTGCTGTAAATATGGAAGATAAACATCCTTTAAACCTTGATAAATTTAACTTATGTGTTAAGCTGCTCTAAGTTGTCCTGGTATATAATTACGCACCAGCTGGCATGGACTAAATTACTAAGTATCAAATTATCGTAATTTCATAGTTTTACTTTTCAGCTACCATTTCTAGTTTGCCATAGAAAATAGAATAAATTGTCTTAAATTATGCCACAAACGTCTGTCTAACTATATGCAGTGTTTAGACACATTCAATTCAAAATTTATTCATTTATGTTAAAAATATGCAATTCAAACCACTTCAGTGGGAGGACATAAGTGAATAAGTAAGCACACATCTTTTACGAGATATGCTTTCAAGCGATATATAAATAATTATCAAATACATTTTGGGGCAATAAATGCAGTTTTAATGAGGTTTGAAGAAAAGAAATCTATAAATTTAATTTCAAAATAGGGGATGCCCTAATCTAACTGCTTTAAAAATCAATAAGCAGTATTCTTAAATGATCCCCACTTCTTCTGAGGTCTACGCCGATATTGTATTATTATATAAACTCAATATTTTTCAATCCTGAACTTTTGTGATAAAATATATAACATTTTGAAAAATAATATTTGACATGCTCTTGTTGGGCTTCCGTAGAAAGTTGACTGCTCTGGCGTTATGCAAGTCGGTCGAGTCTGCTATACAGTGGTTTCAGATACACCATAGAATTACCTTTGCAACCATACAAAATCCAGCTGAATACCTTTCTGGTGCAAGGGTTAGCATTTTTTTCTTCCTAGGTTCCCCGACTATATATTTATCATGACAAAATCCCCTGCCAGAGAAGCGGCTCATAACAAGAACACAAGAGCGACCTGCTCAACTACGACACACACAAACGTTTCATTTGACTGCAGACCTTTCCAGTAGCGTGCAAAGCCATATATAACAATGGAGTTCCAGCCAAGCTAATGTGTGCGCAGATCTCACAGGCCAGCGGGAGAACTATAAGGATTGACTTTTATAAATACTACACGATTTGTGGGAGGCACAGACAGCTCAGAAATGATATTCCACAGAATCAAGGGTAAAATGTAAAAATATGAAAGCACATAATATGCACATAACAGCCCTGTCAATATCAACTCAAATAGAGGTCAAATAAAGGAACTATCCCAAAATGAACCTTGCCTTCCCATCTATATAGGCACAGAAAACATAATAGGTTCACACATAAACAAGCAGGGCCCACGCATTATTAAATCTTGGCGGGAATCTTATATAAATGCTTTAAAATGGAAAAAGGGACGTGTGAGTTAGCCCTCTGAGAGTGGCAGCGTTAGCATGTTACATTACTTTATGTACGTTCCCTGCAAAATGAAATTTAACGTTCCTGCCAATGTCTCAAACATGGCATGACCATACTTATTTGTATGCTGGTACAGGTTTATGAACTTCTTTTTACACAGTTATATATTGTGTAGCTTTCGTTTTATGAATTCCTGAATCATGACTGTTATAAACGTTCTAAGTGTGTCATCCATTATTTCTGAGCATCAGCATGGCAGTTAATGACTATACATGTATCAAATCAGCCAGTGAATAGAGAAATTTTATAAAGCTGCTATTTAAATGAGTTGTCGTTTCTTATTATGGTAGCTCACACTATTTTTAAATGCCTACGTTATGTACGTTACCCTCGAAATATCATTAAACGTTAAAGATAAAGTCTTCAACATGACCTGTTTGTGCTTGTTTGCATGCTGACATAGGTTGATGCACTTCTTATAACACAGTACCTTTTATAAGTATTCATTTTATAATTGTCTTGATGTATGACCGTTATATATGTTACCAAGTGGTACATACATTATTTCTGAGTATCAGTATGGCATTTATTGATTATACATGTAATCAATCTGTCAGTGAATTTAGCAAATTTATAAGGCTGCTACTTATATAAATTGAAGTTCCTTCAAAATGTCATTTAAACTTTTCATGATCGTTATAATGTGTTTAATCGAATAGATCATCACAGCCATCTTTGTTGTGTCGGTTCTAAGGAATATCAAAATAGAATCGCCTTATTGAGATGATTGACATTTTTTACGAGATATGCGTCCAAGCGATATATAAATAATTATCAAATACATTTTTGGGCAATAAATGCAGTTTTAATGAGATTTGAAGAAAAGAAATCTATAAATTTAATTTCAAAATAGGGGATGCCCTAATCTACAGTCGTGCTAAGACTAAAGGTAACACCTAGTGCACTCCGTGTTCACTACAGATTAACTTCATCTAGACTTCAAAGTTTACTGCGTCGTTTGATTTGCCACTAGTGAACGTCAAAGTGCACTATAGTGCACTAGGTAGTGGACACCATGTGAACTAGACAAATCAATAGTCTTATCTGCATAAACAAGGCGCCTTTTGCTATCTAGACATGTAGATGATTTTTAGACATGAATACCAAATTTTAATGAAAAAAAATATGGAATAGATTCTCCATCCATTCTTTAATTCATTGATCCACCCAATCAGCCAGTGTTGAAACAAATAGATCTACATGTACATGCACTTAATAACATTTTATTATTTGTTGGGAGTAAATAAACTACACCCACTTTTTTAACTCTTAAGCGGCAATCACAAAAATGTTGTCTGCTTTTGTCGTCTGCTGAAACGTTTTAGAAACGTCTTGGTCAAACAGTGTAGACCCAGATAAGACTGCCCATATAATAGGCGGTCTGATCTGAGTACACACTGTTTACCTCTACACTTATATTAATCAATGATACAGCAAATAAATTCAGCAGATGACTTAAGCAGACAACATTTTCAGATGCACTTTTGCAGGCGCTTTATGTTAAAAAATGAAAATGAATTATTTTCTCGTGGGCACCTTTTTCTATTTCATTTTTTTGCCTGCTTTTGTCGTCTGTTTAAATGTTTAACATTGTAGACACAGATAAGAGTGGCGGTCTGATTTGGGTACATACTGTTTGCCTCTACACTTATATTGATCAATAATGTAGCAAATAAATGCAGCAGACGACTTAAGCAGACATCATTTTCAGATGCACTCTTGCAGGCGCTTTAAAAATGAAAATAAGTTATTTCTTATGAGCACCGTGTGTCTATTTCATTTTTTTTTCAAATTCCATTTATTATTATTATTATTATTATTATTATTATTATTATTATTATTATTACTTTGTGAAAATTGTTTTGATGAAATACAAACTAATAATTTATAACCTGAATTATATTTAATGGTGCATATTGGGTACTTTATTGATGACATTTGCCTATTACCTGCTGATTTAACAGAAGCTTGTCATGGCATTTCATTTTATGGCTTCTCTGTCATTAAAATTACACCTACTGTATCATCCAATGCAGGGGGCTTTAAAAAGGATTCTGGCATTGATAAATGAACAAAGTAAATCTGCAATCCACAAGTTATGTCGATTTATCGATGTGATCATGAAAACTGTGAGAAACTGGTCGCCTGCTGAACCCTAAAGTCCTATTTAGACCAAATTCTTAAACACTTGAAAAACAAGCTTGACCGCGGGAGCCCAGGTTCAAGACATTGTCTTTGAATCTGTTGCTCCTGCCCTCACGTCCTTGATTTATAGCAAGAATTACCATTCTACATCTCGATATTACTTTACTATCAAATCGCCGTCCAGTGACCCAGTGTTTACATATATTCATTCTTGTAATACATACTCAGGTACGTTAGTGTATATATATGATAAGTACAATGTTCATACGGCTACAGTGTATGTGTATGATATGTATCTTTAGTTAGTAGTGGTTCGACCCAGGAAGTCAGGAAATGGTCCCAACGTGACTGAAAATTCCTTGACTGGGACGTAAAAGATGCAACCCATACATGGGAAGTAAATTTTCCCGTTTATCTATTCATAATATTTGGCACGGCGCTCACGGAAACCGTCCCACTGTGACGATTTCGAGTATCACCCATGACAAGTATTTTGTGGCTTAAAATACTTTCCTTTTATTTAGTTACGCTATTATAGCTCTTTTGTGGATACGACCAACAGCAGGTATAAACTTGATATACCAAAAGAGAATGAACTGGCAGTCTCCCCGGGAGACAGCCTTTAGGGTTGTTCCCACAAATAATCACATCCAGGCGACAGCCTGACAGACCTGAAACCTGTCCAGCTTCACTAGCAGTGTCAGTGGGACAAAGGCCCCACTGGCAGTGCCATTGAAATGGTGCGATCCTGATAACATCCATCAGAATGTGATTAGACGAAGTACCCCGAATAATTTTTACAAAAAAAAATACACAACCCATGTACGTGTACTATTTATAGATATACAACGCAATGCAACACAGCGTAATACCTTGTTGTATTTTGCTTTGTGTATAAATAAAGGATGCATACATAGTTAGCCCCAAAAGTCTGTGAATGGAATAATCCTATACCATTTATTTAGCGTGTTTCTTTAACCATTAGTTCCAATATATGTTGGGGGTTCGAAAGGACGACTCACTGAGACAGTTCTTTTGAGTACCCACAACATATTTCCCATTTTTAGATGGTGATGTTCCTCGTTCTACATCCTATGGAGTCTATATCTCTCAACTCATTCGTTTTGCTAGAGCATCTAGCTATGTTGCTGACTTCAACACTCGCAATAAATTGTTAACTCAGAAACTTCTTAAACAAGGCTATCGGTATCATAAACTTCGCAAAACATTTTCAAAATTTTATAGACGATACTATGATTTGATTTCTAAATTCCAAGTTGGACTTAAATCTCTCTTGCGCCAAGGACTTTCGGAACCTGATTTCTATGGTGACTTGGTGTATAAGTTGACGAAGATTGTTGGCTCTAATAATTTTTCAGCGCAGTTCATTAAAATAATTTCCCATTATAAAAAGATTGGCTATAACATTAATGTATTGCAACAGACTGCATGCTTGGTAGTCAACCCAATCACGGTTGGCAACTTTGCTTTCCTCTTTAATTGCACGCCGGTGGGTCGGACTTCAGACTCTATGATGGTTCCGACTTAAAGACTTATCTATTGATGAGATGGTAGGGGCCTGATGCTTTGGCTGTTTGTCCGGCCCACCGGGGTTTACCTGTTGGATTTCTTTTGCTCCGGTATTCAGTTTAATTTACTGTTGAGTCCTTATCCTTGCTTTATCTCCTTGTTATATCTTGATTTATATGTTTTAGGAGATGACGCATTGATAAGTTAGGGGTCTTTCATGCAAACCAAATATCTATGTGTCTTGATCCACATCTGAATTAAGGGTGAGGTTGGCGCCGTTAAACCGGTTTAAGCCCTCCAGTAAAATATTTTACTGACCGTTCCAAGGCGGTACATCTTTTGTGGATCTTTTATGTTTTTGTTCTGTCTTGTGTTTGCTATGTTTTGTGCGCGTCTGTTTATATGTGCTTTGTGGTCACCCGCTGGGAAAGGGCTGACCTCTTGGCTCTCGTTTGTTGTGTCTTCTGTGAGTTTGTCACTTTCCCATTGGTATCCTGGGTCAGGTGTGGTACTTGATTGTATCGATTCCTGATCTTTGCACCATTACTTACTTATATGTTTTGTCCGAAAATTGAAACGTGAACTCGCATGGCATTTGAGGACTGATACTGTCTATAAAAAATATTCGAAAGTTAAAGACATATTCTAAAAGCATGAGCAACAAATGGGCCCAGATCAGCCTGGTCCCAGAGGAGCAGTCTGATCGGGTTCTGAGTTCCCACTACGTATGTTTAGTCTGAGAAATTGAAACGTGAACTCTCATGGCATCTTGAGGACTGATACTGTCTAATAAATGAAAAACTTCGAGAGCTAGAGACATATTCTAAAAGCATTAGCAACAAATGGGCCCAGATCAGCCTGGTCCCAGAGGAGCAGTCTGATCGGGGACTACTTGTTTTAAGTTCCCACTACGTATGTTTTGTAACGTGAACTCTCATGGCATCTTGAGGACTGAAACTGTTTATAAATGACAATTTTTCGAGAGCTAGAGACATATTCTTAAAACATGAGCAACAAATGGGCCCAGATCAGCCTGGTCCCAGAGGAGCAGCCTGATCGGGGACTACTTGTTTTGAGTTTCCACTACGTATGTTTTGTCCGAGAAATTGCAACGTGAACTAGGACTGATACTGTCTATAAATGATAATTTTTCGAGATCTAGAGACATATTCTAAAAGCATGAGCAACAAATGGACCCAGATCAGCCTGGTCCCAGAGGAGCAGTCATATCGGGGACTATTTGTTTGCACAAATCATTCACTGAAGAGCATTTTAACTCAAAAGGGATAAGACTAAATAGCCTAACGATTTGCATGTATTCTTATGGCGGCTCAAATGACTCAAAGACAACTAAAAGGCCAAAATAACCAAAACACAATTTTACTAGTTCCAATCCATATATACATACCGAAACCTCGTTACTTGCTGACGGAGTTCGCCTAACGCCGTATCAACGACTTCCGCGTTGATACGACGTGCAGCGCACACCGTTTAACCAGTCGGAAATTTATACAAAGATCAAATGTTTATAGCCTACCTTGCTATCTCAATAAGCTGAATAAATCCAAAAACAGTCATCAAATAATGAGGAAACTATCATTTTCAAGAAGCGATCAAAACAACCACGCTATACCACGATTAATTCGTGCATAACCCGTTGAGAAGAAAAATTATTAGGAAACGAAAACTTACCGTTGTCCTCCTACTAAGATCACTGTAAAACTCTTTGAGTCACAGTGCCGCCATAACAATATATATGTGACATTATGCATATTGCTCCTTATGTTGTTATATTTATGTAACCTGAGAGTAATAAATTTGATTTGATTTGATTTGATTATCTCCGGTTTTCTTTTCAGTTGATTAGGACACTAAATATAAGTTTCAAATCATTTAGCAACACTTTGGTCATTTAGTTATAACAATAGTTTGAGCAAATAGTGAGGTACAAAAAATACAATTCGTCAAAAGTAAATCTAGTCCCATAATGAAGCACACAGTCAAAAGACATACCCCGTATTTGAAGGAGAGAGTTATTACATTGCACACAATTGATTGGCCAATTATGGCTCGAGGCAGTCTCATATCAGTAGCCACCTGGTATTGAAGAAGAAATTGAAAGACAGATACCTTCACAAACAGTGAATACCCATATGAAATGCCGCGTACGGTGGCTCTTTATCAGGGTCTGCACTGACGGTTTGCTAAAATAAAATAAAAAATACATTCATCACGATGGTAATTTACAAAAGTTGACCTGTTACCCATAAAACTCAAAATTGGCTGTCCCATACTTATTGTATCGACATCACGGATCAGCAGGATTTGCATTACTTACATGTAACCCATACAAATCACGTGCCTGTCATGTCAATCAATTTACATGCGATTTGAGCGAGTGCGTAAATGTAAATGTTTTCGCTGTTATCACAAAATATCCCCACCCCAGCGATAATTGGATTATCAAAGCCCCATTTTGATTTGTCGTCTGCTATTTTTTTTTTCAGATTCAACTTATTCGAAAAATTATTTCAAGAATACGTTGTGTCGGGCCTGATCTTGGTCAAAGCTGTTTGTAAAAGTTATCAGCAGACGACACTAAGAGATAAGAGTTAAACGATTAAAAGTTTATTGCAAGCACACCAATATTGTGTAAGAATAACATAGGTGAAACTATACGTGTTATGTCACGGCTGATCAGGGTACATACTAATTGTAATAAATTTAAGAAAATAAACGAAGTTGCTCAATTCTATTATAATATACAGCTTCAGTATCAATTTTTTTTTGAATGTCGTTTGATTTGCTTAGCCGAAATAATAGTTTTACAGACAGTGTATAGCCAGATCATACATGTATACCTCTACCATATTAACCTGGTCCTGACCTTTATGCATGAATAAATTATTACAGTAATAACACTGAATATATAGTTTTTCGTGATGGATCGTGTGCAATCGGTATGTTTCGAGCAATTACGAAAATAAATGTCTTGGTACAATTGGTATGAGATCCATTGATAACTCAATGTAGTTGTACTTTCCACGGTAGTCTTGTGGTTAGTCAGCATAGTTACAGATACGTAAATTATGGGTTCGAATCCTGGTCGACGCAACTTTTTTTATTACATTTTTCTTTGTTTTCATGTCAAAGAAATGCACATAAACACAAAAAATGTAAGTTCACGTTTTCTTTGAAAATGTAATGACTAACAACTTCTTGATGCTTGGAGTTAGAATTTAGTTTGCCAATAGGTCTACACCCGTGTTCTTGGCTCCAAAGCAAAATACATAAGTTGTTGCAAATCGTAGCATTTCTCTAAAGAACAGCAAGGAGGTCCATATATGAGCCACGACATGAGATTTCCAACAATGTGGTATGTGCGACAAGCAATGGCGCAGACCAGCATGCGCATACGCACAGTCTGATCAGAGCCTTTTCTAGTCACTTGAATATTCTATGCCTGGTAAGCTAATGAATTAACAGCATTTAGTTTCAATTCTTAAAAGGAGGGTGCACAGGCTCACCTGTGCCTATTTGTGTCAAAATGCCACATTGTTGGAAATATCATGTCGCAGCTCATATCTTAAAAACTGAAGAGCGACAGGCGATAGTTGAAGTACAGTGTTACGGATCCTACGAGTGAATGTTATTGTCACCAAGGAGATCAAATCAATACAAATGGCGAAACAATTTTGCAAAAGGAGAAAATTTAATAAAAATTAAACAAAAGTCTTTAAAGTAGTTATAAAAATAAATGTCGCGTGCAGGATTCGAACTAACAACACAGAGCTTAAAAGTATAAGTGTGAAATATTCACGTGTTCTATCCACTGAGCCACCCAAGCAACTGATAGCCAATTGAGCTTTATAGCGGTATATACATCTAGATTGTGATAAAAGGTACCACGCGCATTTCCGTATTAGTCGTACGATGAACGCCGAAGATATATTTAGATGCTCAATCGGCTGTGAAATTATGTTAATGATAAAGGCCAGGATCAGGTTAATATTTTCAAGGTATATATATCACGAATCATAAATTACCGTGTATATAAAAATAACTAGCAGCTCTTTTGATTACACAAAATTTGTTTAATTTCTAATATATTTCTGGCCATGAAGGTTGTTTTTATCTTAGCAAAAAGTGTAGACCCTAATGAAATGCCTGTCCTAGGCTGTTCAGGGCCGTAGGAATAGGGGGCACGGGGGGGGCCATGCCCCCCCACTAATTTGCACAAATATGCCCCCCCCCAAACAAAAAAAAAATTTATGTGTGCCCCCCCCAAAAAAAATTATGTGTGCCCCCCCCCCCCCCCCCAATCTGTAATTGCTTCCTACGGGCCTGCTGTTGATGGGGCGTAAAACACAAACACTCACTCACTCCTGATGGAATGCGGCCTTTAATCTGGGTCTCCCCTGTTTTCTAAATACATAATCCACAGAGGAAATGTATTGTGTTGGATCTTTGCAAGCTGGGTAGTTTTCAGTTGATTTTTTTGTCTGCTGATAAAGTTTTAAAATGTTAGATTTCAAAATTCTTTTCATGCATATTATCAGAGTGTCTGTTTAAATCCAGACCAGGCCCGATGTTTTGTTGGACCTGATCTAGGTCTAAACTGTTTGCAACGAACAAAATACATTACTAGCAGGTAAAGGGTTAAAGTCAAGTGACCACACACAGAAATAAAGGTGTGATAACTGGACTCGCACAGGTAAGGGTCGACTAACAACAATATAGCAGTTCCCGACTAAGTAGAGGTGGAGGACACAGCTTATACTTAAACAGCCTTGATATTACGGGAATTTGCTGCAAAACAAGACTTTTAACGCTAGATCCGTCTCGCTAAGTCAGGCAGTCATGCGAAACGTTGGCGTAATTTTCACAGTAATGAAGAGTGTACGTCATAACCGACACTGTCTTCATATAAAATAATTGTATATATACAAGCGATTTACAATTTTCACTTGCTCGGTGGCCCAGTGGTTAGTATGATGGACTACTGGGTGGGCAGGTGAGGTTCGAATCTCCCACACCTCGTGTTTTCTCTCCAGCATATATATCCCATATATCATGTAACATATAATGCGAATATTTTTTTACATTAAAACCGATATTTACATTTATATAATATATTAAATTATTTTATCAAATGCACAGGAACGTTATGCATATGGAACGAATCGAAGTTGGTGTATACACAATCACAAGCCCCTTAAGCATCGGCTATCGAATCTGAACCAAAATGGACATATTTTTTCAGTTCTTAAATTCAATTCTTCAACTCGTATAATATATAGCGCTCTATCACAATTTTGTGTGCACATGGAAAGAAGCTACTGATAAAGATGCGGACTATTTTAAAGGGCTTGGCACACAAAAGCGCTTTCGACGTCTCATCGTCATTTCCTGTTAAACTTGAGATGCGCTGTGTTTTCTTTTAATGGATTCCTGTTAAAAACGGTGAGACGTCGAAAACGCGCATGGCGTGTACGAAGCTGTTCTGTCTTACGCAAGTGGAGCATCTGCGAGATGCGTCTTAGCCATGGAGTCGTTCTTCAATGTAGACTGAATGCAGCTTTCTTCACAGGTTAGTGTTCCAGGACGTGGCCAAGATCCTTTACATCAATTTTAAAAGTTGCACACTCAAGGAAAAATAAGACACAAATAACAAGACGTGTACTATATTCTTCTTTCACAGCTTAAAATGGCGGAAGCACCAGACATACGTACTAAACGTGGGATTTCTTTTTCAAACACATTAGGTACGCCTCTTGCATACGCCAATGTATCACGATGATTCATCTTACAGCGCATTGAAGTCTGCATGCCTGGTTGTAAAATTCATGGTCTATGGTTTCCTCTTTAATTGCACGACGGTGGGTCAGGCCTCACACTCAATTACGTCCCTGACGTAAAGCTTTAATCTGTTTGTTGATGCCTAATGTTTTCGTTGGCTGGGACAACCGTAGTTCAACTTAAGGTTTTTGTTAGCTCTGACTATCTGTGAGTCATGGGCCATTTTCTTTGTTTTATCATAGTGTGTTACTTTTATTTGATTGTTTCTCTCAGATGATACATTGCATTAGTAAGGAAGCCTCCATCATGCGAGCTAAACAATTTTGTGTTTTAACAACAACATAATCTAGGGCGAAGATTTGGCGCCAGTAAAATGCATTTAAGCCCCCCCTCGGTAGCTTATGCTGCTCTCCGTTCTAAGGCGGTGGTTCTGTTGTTGTTGATCTATTGTTTAATGTACTTCCCATAATTTTCTGGGGTTCTGTGTTTGTCTTTGTTTAGGTATGCGTTACTTTGTGTCCATTCCAGCTTTGTAATCATCTTCACGAGGAAAAGAGAAATAGTTGCTTTGCTATTATCGTCTTTCGGGTGTCTTGTTACTGTAAATGTTCTGTGGCTCTTCCTCACGGTGCCGTGGGTTGGTATGCAGTGTGCGATTGTGGTATGTCCTAATCAAACTCACTTTTGTTTTGGCTAAAATGCTGTTGAAATGGATGGGCAACAATGTACAACATTTGTCCCTTGTTCTCAGTATTGATGTAACCTAAATGAACTGTGCGTACCCGTCTTAATCGCAGAAAAAAAAATATATATCTGTAACATGGAAGCGTGTCATCTTTACCGTATTTGCTCCATTAACCGCACATGCCCCTAAGTACAAAGCAGGTTAAAATCGAAAAATGCATATTGGAAATGCTTTAAACTTTCTACATTAAACATGCATTTTGCTTCGCTCGTTAATGCATTTGGTTTAGTTTAGGGTCTATGCCAATTAATTAGGCTTTTACCAAGAATTTGTGACTATTTTGAACCAGAAAACCAATGGTCATTCGAACGCTCACTACACATACGTGTATGGGCCTGATACGAGATAAGCATATCAAAGAGGTGTGACCAAATTTGACCTTGTTGCAAAACAGGTCAAGGTAAGCATAGGGCCATCATTTATAAATGTCTTAAACCTCGAGCCCTCGTTCGTTCCTGCCAGATTTTAATACCATGGGATATCTCATAAGTTTTGAAGAAGATTTTAAAAGTTTGCGATATATTGGCAAGCTAGCCAGCTTAGTCATGTGACTTGCACCATTTTTATAAAATTCCTACCCTTCCCGATCAAGCTCTACAAAATTATTGGATTGATAAGCCAAACGTTTAAAAAAATAAACTATCTGGAAATAATGATCCAAACAAGAAGTTTTTTTTAAGATTTTGACAATATATGGACATTGTGGTAATATTGGTCATTGGTCAATATTGGTCATGTGATCAAGACCATTTGTTTGCTTCTCTCCACCACACTCCAAACGCCTAAGAAGGCTCCACAAAAATTGGCTCAGATTGACCAAAATGTTTAAGAAAAGAACATGATAATATACAAAATTCGGGGCCGGGCCGACAACTTCCTTGGGCCAATGTTTTGGTGAAAACTCTGTTATTTTCTGGACGTCGTCGACATTAATCAATGTGACGAGTGGACCTTCCCATCCTTATCACTTAGACGTTTCCACTTTTAATTATAGGGGCATAAAGAGTCACATTTCGTTTTATTATTTGCTTCGATGAAAAAGCACTGAAGGGATGGCGCATCTGGTGTTATTTTCTGGGGGGGGGGGGGAGGGTTTCTGTGCACAGTAAACGCACGCCAGGCTTATATGGGTTAAATGACTTTAAATTGGAATTTCCCATTCAAGCGCAAAAACAACGAAATTCGACCTGCTATAAGAGGTTTAAACCACCCAAAGGTTATATACACGTTGTAAAGATTGAGTCCTCAATGCTGCATGGCAAGTTTCACTATCATATGATTTTGGGCTGTGAAGTAACTGCTTTTCAATATGGTACTGAATATGGGCGTGGCGATCATTTTGTGATGTGCCTGGACCACTTATGCAAAGCAACGCATTATATCCCCAATTCGTAAGAAAGACGATTGACGACGACGGATGCAAGAGACGATGGCTATTCTGGTTAGCTCACTTAGTGAGCCTTATGACTTAATTAAGCCTAAGAAACTCTAAGAGCACCATACGAACATTGTTTTCTTATTCTTAATACTCCCACTGTACAATGGGACAGTTACTTAGCCACCGAGGTGCCAGGGACGCCTTTCTTGAAGCAGTTAACAAGCTTTAAGACTATTCTTTCACCAGGAACTGACAACTTGCTCTTCTCGAAGAGGTCCGCTTGCATACGAAGAGTTAGCTTTTTTTTGCATTTTAGACCAGTTGTGTAATAGCTCGGATGAGATTGGGAAATCCTGATCTTTTTCATGCTTAAAGCTTTCAGGTATAACAGACATACATGTACACAAGAGCTTGGGTGAGTTCGAAATTTTGACATGTCTGATCACACACTACAGAGTAAGCTGCCCTTGATCGTCCAAAAACCAACGTTTCCCTTTTTGCTCAGATTCTAATCATCCGATTCATTAAATTTGTAGGTATCGAGAACGTGTCTAATAAACTACTCAAAACTTTTGCAACACCGAATTTTTGAGATTTTGAAATACATTTGTAAGCAAAAATTTAAAGTGAAAAATGATTTTTAGGAGAAAATGCAATTTTTGATGAAAAATACTTTTTTTGAGAAGTTTTCGAATTTCTCAGTTGAAGTAAGGGTCATATTTTCAACAATATGGGGTTTTTAGGCACACAAACAGCCTGCACAATTCCTTACTTATTAAATTAATGTGTCGTGAAAAAGGTACATTAGTTCACAAGTTCAGCATTCCGTACAGTGAGTTAAGTTATTGGTCAATTGTTAATAGTCGTTAGTCGGAGCGTTTGCTGTATGAGTAATAAACAGTCAAGAGAGTGTAATCTTATCTGTTATCTTTCATTGCTTGTATAAACAGTGTCATTAATTTATGACACACTTCTGCAAAAATAGCAAATTAAAATATTAGATAATGCGGAATCATCAGAACTTTTAGGTTCAAAACAGCTTGCATATATTCTTTCATCAGTGTCTTTTTTATAAATGTAAAAATAATATCCATTGCTATATGAGCCTTAGATTTTCTTAGTGAAAAATGCCACCGCTGCTTGCTTAAAGTATAGATGTAGATGAAGACCATGCCATTTACAAGGTCTTTAAAATGAATCTAAGTTTCAACAAAACATTCTTTTACTGTTTATAAAAAAGACTATCCACACAGTCTGGTCCATGCTCCTTGTTATTCACATCAGTGTCAATCTGTTTGGGTCTACACTGCTGGTCCTGATCAGGGTCCGAACGGTTTGCCAAGGTTATCAACAGACGACAAAAGTTACTGCGAGCGACAGTCTGACCAGCGCCTTTGTTATTCACATCAGTGTCAAACTGTGAACCGACAAAATGTTGATCCTGATTAGGGTTCAAATTGCTTACCAAGGTTATAGTCGCAGTGAGCAAGGAATAATTTATATTAGGTTAAATATGAAAGTACCTGTGTAATGTCCTCATAAAATCCTGAGATTTATGTGTGCGTCGGTCCGATTTTGTTGCATGTGATTGTCTTATGGTGATAACCTTTTCAAACAATTTAGACCCTGATCAGGCTCGACAAAATGCTGAGTCTGACAGGAGTCTGTAATGTTTGCAGGATTCAGATATTATTATTATTATTATTATTATTATTATTATTATTATTATTATTATTATTATTATTATTATTATTATTATTATTATTATTATTATTATTATTCATTTCAGTGAATAACTCAGCTTGGGCACTGTCTAAACACAAATTCTGTTATGTTTTTCTTGCTTAATTTTATCATTTTGTCTCAGTAAAAATATAATAAGACAGAAAATGAACTAAATTTCTTTCTCGATAAGAACATGAGAGCAAATTGCTATGGGCCATAGATCCTTAAGTTTGAGTTTTTTCTCACAGATGATCAAACTCCCGCTGTGCCAGGTAGAGCTGACCACATCGTAAAATTATCCCATAAGCCATCGGACAGTTAGCCTGGTTTCCAGTCTGGTCATTTTTTTCTTCTTTTTTATTTTTCCGTTACTTGGTCAATATTAATCGAAATCAATAACGGACAACCGATACCTTTGATGTTGTTTTTTTTAATATTAGCATTAGAAAATGTTGTCAAAATATTGATGACTGGACCCAGGCTATCGGACAGTATGATTTGCAAATAGTTTGTACCCAGATCAGGCCCAACAGAACATCGGGCGCGATTCGGATCCAATACTGACTCGATTAGAGACCTTGAGTCGCATAAGGGTATACATTGTCGTCTGCTGGTACCATTTGCCATTTTACAAATAGTTTGTACCCAGATCAGACCCTGGTTTCAAGGTGAGTCTCTAGGGGCAGACTTGATTTAGCTGTTCTCTTTACTCCTTCCACTCCGAACAGAAATCAAGTGTGCTGGAACATCTGTGCTGGCGTACGCCAGTGTACTCCGTATTCCGAGGTGGTGTAGACAGAACAGTCACGTGACCTGTTCCAAAACAAGATGGCGGAGCACTCCTAGCATGTGTGGAATTATTTGCATCGCTTGATTTATACCGTAGTACTCCAAAGTGCCCATTTTTACTTGTTTATGTGGCTGTACTGGCGTACGCCGAGTACTCTAAAAATGGCTAAATCAAGTCCGCCCTAGATTATGCAATAAAATCGCTTCCCAAGTGGCAATTACAGCGGGTATTATAACTACAGCCATTTCTTTCTTGAGAAGTCGAAATATCGAAACTAAATATGCATGTAGTCTCACCAGAGCCTTCGCTACTCGTACATAAAATAATGACACCATTAACCTAAGTATTTTAGAACCGATCATAAACATGGATAAAATAGATCTTTTGATTAGTCTCTCTCTCTTTGTTATAATAAGCAGAGGATAAGGTGCCTTGCTAGGACACGGCGTGGTGCCTTCAGTGAGCCTCGAACTAGCAAAAATCAAGACTAATACTTCCCCAATCGAGTTATAAAATATATTTAAAATGTATTCTGTAAACTTTGAAGGTTACAGATTCTAAATGATTAAACATAAATGCCCCAAGTCCATGATGTTTTTTATTCACTTCATTCATTAAAATGCTAGATTAAAGTTCTACTTCCCCATATGTATGTTTCACTAAAACAATCTGGCTCATAGGTAAGACATGGAGTGCACATGGAGTGAACAAATTTAAACTACGTAGTTCATTCTAGTGAACTAGAAGTGGACACCAAGCTTAAACCTTGTGCACTCCTTGTGCACAAGGGTGCTACATTTAGTCTTAGCACAACTGTACCTGCTTTAAAAATCAATAAGCAGTATTCTTAGATGATCCCCACTTCTTCTGAGGTCTACGCCGATATTGTATTATTATATAAACTCAATATTTTTCAATCCTGAACTTTTGTGATAAAAATATATAACATTTTGAAAAATAATATTTTGACATGCTCTTGTTGGGCTTCCATAGAAAGTTGACTGCTCTGGCGTTATGCAAGTCGATCGAGTCTGCTATACAGTGGTTTCAGATACACCATAGAATTACCTTTGCAACCATACAAAATCCAGCTGTATACCTTTTGGGTGCAAGGGTTAGCATTTTTTCTACCTTGGTTCCCCAACTATATATTTATCATTACATAATCCCCTGCCAGAGAAGCGTCTCATAACAAGAACACAAGAGCGACCTGCTCAACTACGACACACACACAAACGTTTCATTTGACTGCACACCTTTCCAGTAGCGTGCAAAGCCATATATAACAATAGAGTTCCAGCCAAGCTAATGTGTGTGCAGACCTCACGAGCCAGCGTAAGGATGGACTTTATTAAATACTACACGATTTGTGGGAGGCACAGACAGCTCAGAAATTAAATTCCACAGAATCAAGGGTAAAATGTAAAAATATGAAAGCACATTATATGCACATAATAGCCCTGTCAATATCAACTCAAATAGAGGTCAAATAAAGGAACTATCCCAAAATGAACATTGCCTTCCCATCTATATAGGCACAGAAAACATAATACGCTCACACATAAACAAGCAGGGCCCACGCAGTATTAAATCTTGGCGGGAATCTTACATAAATGCTTTAAAATGGAAAAAGGGACGTTTGAGTTAGCCCTCTGAGAGTGGCAGCGTTAACATGTTACATTACTTTATGTACGTTACCTGCAAAATAAAATTTAACGTTCCTGCCAATGTCTCAAACATGACATGACCATACTTATTTGTGTGCTGGCACAGGTTTATGAACTTCTTTTTACACAGTTATATATTGTGTAGCTTTCGTTTTATGAATTCTTGAATCATGACTGTTATAAACGTTACTAAGTGTGTCATCCATTATTTCTGAGCATCAGCATGGCAGTTAATGACTATACATGTATCAAATCAGCCAGTGAATAGAGCAATTTTATAAAGCTGCTATTTAAATGAGTTGACGTTTCTTATTATGGTGGCTCGCACTATTTTTAAATGCCTATGTTATGTACTTTACCCTCAAAATATCATTAAACGTTAAAGATAAAGTTTTCAACATGACCTGTTTGTGCTTGTTTGCATGCTGACATAGGTTGATGTACTTCTTATAACACGGTACCTTTTTTAAGTATTCATTTTATAATTGTCTTGAGTTATGACCGTTATATATGATACCAAGTGGTACATACATTATTTCTGAGTATCAGTATGACATTTATTGATTATACATGTAATCAATCTGTCAGTGAATATAGCAAATTTATAAGGCTGCTACTTGTATAAATTGAAGTTTCTTAAAAATGTCATTTAAACTTTTCATGATCGTTATAATGTGATTATTCGAATATATCATCACAGCCGCCTTTGTTATGTCGGTTCTAAGGAATATCAAAATAGAATCAACTTATTAAGATGATTTACATTTTTTACGAGATATGCTTCCAAGCGATATATAAATAATTATCAAATACATTTTTGGGTAATAAATGCAGTTTTAATGAGATTTGAAGAAAAGAAATCTATAAATTTAATTTCAAAATAGGGGCTGCCCTAATCTACTTGCTTTAAAAATCAATAAGCAGTATTCGTAGATGATCCCCATTTCTTCTGAGGTCTACGCCGGTATTGTATTATTATATAAATTCAATATTTTTCAATCCTGAACTTTTGTGATAAAAATATATAACATTTTGAAAAATAATATTTTGACATGCTCTTGTTGGGCTTCCATAGAAAGTTGACTGCTCTGGCGTTATGCAAGTTGATCGAGTCTGCTATACAGTAGTTTCAGATACACCATAGAATTACCTTTGCAACCATACAAAATCCAGCTGTATACCTTTTGGGTGCAAGGGTTAGCATTTTTTTCTACCTTGGTTCCCGGACTATATATTTATCATGACAAAGTTCCCTGCCAGAGAAGCAGCTCATAACAAGAACACAAGAGCGACCTTCTCAACTACGACACACACACACGTTTCATTTGACTGCACACCTTTCCAGTAGCGTGCAAAGCCATATATAACAATAGAGTTCCAGCCAAGCAAATGTGTGCGCAGACCTCACGAGCCAGCGAGAGAACTATAAGGATGGACTTTACTAAATACTACACGATTTGTGGGAGGCCCAGACAGCTCAGAAATTTAATTCCACAGAATCAAGGGCAAAATATAAAAATATGAAAGCACATTATATGCACATAATAGCCCTGTCAATATCAATCAAATAGAGGTCAAATAAAGGAACTATCCCAAAATGAACCTTGCCTTCCCATCTATATAGGCACAGAAAACATATATTGTGTAGCTTTCGTTTTATGAATTCTTGAATCATGACTGTTTTAAACGTTTCTAAGGTTGTCATCTATTATTTCTGAGCATCAGCATGGCAGTTAATGACTATACATGTATCAAATCAGCAAGTGAATAGAGCAATTTTATAAAGCTGCTATTTAAATGAGTTGACGTTTCTTATAATTTTTGGCTCACACTATTTTTAAATGCCTACGTTATGTACGTTACCCTCGAAATATCATTAAACGTTAAAGATAAAGTCTTCAACATGACCTGTTTGTGCTTGTTTGCATGCTGACATAGGTTGATGCACTTCTTATAACACAGTACCTTTATTAAGTATTCATTTTATAATTGTCTTGAGTTGTGACCACTATATATGTTACCAAGTGGTACATATATTATTTCTGAGTATCAGTATGACATTTATTGGTTATACATGTAATCAATCTGTCAGTGAATATAGCAAATTAATAAGGCTGCTACTGTTATGTCGGTTCTAAGGAATATCAAAATAGAATCGACTTATTGAGATGATTCACATTTTTTACGAGATATGCTTCCAAGCGATATATAAATAATTATCAAATACATTTTTGGACAATAAATGCAGTTTTAATTAGATTTGAAGAAAAGAAATCTATAAATTTAATTTTAAAAGAGGGGATGCCCTAATCTACCTGCTTTAAAAATCAATAAGCAGTATTCTTAGATGATTCCCACTTCTTCTGAGGTCTACGCCGATATTGTATTATTATATAAACTCAATATTTTTCAATCCTGAACTTTTGTGATAAAAATATATAACATTTTGAAAAATAATATTTTGACATGCTTTTGTTTGGCTTCCATAGA
The DNA here is from genome assembly GCA_964019695.1 of Loripinus fragilis. Classification (NCBI taxonomy): domain Eukaryota; kingdom Metazoa; phylum Mollusca; class Bivalvia; order Lucinida; family Lucinidae; genus Loripinus; species Loripinus fragilis. The sequence continues at coordinate 307,629 of CAXHUL010000698.1, forward strand.
AAGTTGACTGCTCTGGCGTTATGCAAGTCGATCGAGTCTGCTATACAGTGGTTTCAGATACACCATAGAATAACCTTTGCAACCATACCAAATCCAGCTGTATACCTTTCGGGTGCAAGGGTAAGCATTTTTTCTACCTTGGTTTCCGGACTATATATTTATCATGACAAAATCCCCTGCCAGAGAAGAGGCTCATAACAAGAACACAAGAGCGACCTGCTCAACTACAACACACACAAACGTTTCATTTGACTGCACACCTTTCCAGTAGCGTGCAAAGCCATATATAACAATAGAGTTCCAGCCAAGCAAATGTGTGCGCAGACCTCACGAGCCAGCAGGAGAATTATAAGGATGGAGTTTATTAAATACACACGATTTGTGGGAGGCACAGACAGCTCAGAAAATAAATTCCACAGAATCTAGGGTAAAATATAAAAATATGAAAGCACATTATATGCACATAACAGCCCTGTCAATATCAACTCAAATAGAGGTCAAACAAAGGAACTATCCCAAAATGAACCTTGCCTTCCCATCTATATAGGCACAGAAAACTTATATTGTGTAGCTTTCGTTTTATGAATTCTTGAATCATGACTGTTATAAACGTTCTGAGTGTGTCATCCATTATTTCTGAGCATCAGCATGGCAGTTAATGACCATACATGTATCAAATCAGCCAGTGAATAGAGCAATTTTATAAAGCTGCTATTTAAATGAGTTGACCTTTTTTATTATGGTGGCTTGCACTATTTTTAAATGCCTACGTTATGTACGTTACCCTCGAAATATCATTAAACGTTAAAGATAAAGTCTTCAACATGACCTGTTTGTGCTCGTTTGCATGCTGACATAGGTTGATGCACTTCTTATAACACAGTACCTTTTTTAAGTATTCATTTTATAATTGTCTTGAGTTGTGACCGCTATATATGTTACCAAGTGGTACATATATTATTTCTGAGTATCAGTATGGCATTTATTGATTATACAATCTGCCAGTGAATATAGCAAATTTATAAGGCTGCTACTTATATAAATTGAAGTTCCTTAAAAATGTCATTTAAACTTTTCATGATCGTTATAATGTGATTATTCGAATAGATCATCACAGCCGCCTTTGTTGTGTCGGTTCTAAGGAATATCAAAATAGAATCGCCTTATTAAGATGATTCACATTTTTTACGAGATATGCTTCCAAGCGATATATAAATAATTATCAAATACATTTTTGGACAATAAATGCAGTTTTAATGAGATTTGAAGAAAAGAAGGGATAGGGTTAGGGTTAGGGTAGGGTAGGTAGGGTTAGGGTTAGGGTTAGGGTAAGGTTAGGGTTATGGTTAGGTTATGGTTAGGGTTAGGGTTAGGGTTAGGGCTTAGGGTTAGGGTTAGGGTTAGGGTTAGGGTTAGGGTTAGGGTTAGGGTTAGGGTTAGGGTTAGGGTTAGGGTTAGGGTTAGGGTTAGGGTTAGGGTTAGGGTTAGGGTTAGGGTTAGGGTTAGGGTTAGGGTTAGGGTTAGGGTTAGGGTTAGGGTTAGGGTTAGGGTTAGGGTTTAGGGTTAGGGTTAGGGTTAGGGTTAGGGTTAGGGTTAGGGTTAGGGTTAGGGTTAGGGTTAGGGTTAGGGGTTAGGGTTAGGGGTTAGGGTTAGGGTTAGGGAATCAGTATTTTTGCCCGAGTGGAAGTGGTCGGAAGGATATGTGTATGTAATTGGGTTGGGGTTAAGTAAGGGTTAGCCACTTCACTGACCCTGGCGTAGGAAAGTGTTACTATTTTCAGTAAGTGTTACCGAACTTCTTTTTTCAAGGGAGACAACTTAACATTCTCAAGGGAGACAATAAGCATGATCAATATACGTATTATGGACGTTACATGATGTTATTACAAGAAATAGAAAATGCTACAATTGTGTTAGTGCTAGGGTGTTAGGTTAGGTTAGGTGTTAGGGGTTAGGTTATGGGTTAGTTAGGGTTAGGTAAGGTGTGAGGGTTCGGGTTAGGGTTAGTTTAGAGTTTAACTTAAACCCCCACCCTAGTGGAAGCATGCAAACATACAATTGTAAATAGTTGGGAGAGGGTTAGGGTTAGAGCGTTTATTTTGTGTTCTGTAGTAAGTCATTTTTTACCAAGACTTTGAAAATCACAACCCCAACCCTGACCCTCATTGGTCATATGGAGAGCAATTTTAGGGTCAATGGAAAATATCTTAGTAAGTAAAAACTTGCAAAATTGCATGTAATGGTAAGAGCTGTTAGGTGTTGTAGGTTGGTGTTAGGGGTTAGTGTTAGGTTAGGTTAGCGTTAGGGTTGGTGTTAGGGTTAGGGGTTGGTGTTAGGGTTAGGTTAGTGTTAGGTTAGTGTTATAGGGTTAGGGTTAGGGTTAGGGTTAGGGTTAGGGAATCAGTATTTTTGCCCGAGTACAAGTAGTCGGAAGGATATGTGTATGTAATTGGGTTGGGGTTAAGTTAGGGTTAGCCTCTTCACTGACCCTGGCGTAGGAAAGTGTTACTATTTTCAGTAAGTGTTACCGAACTTCTTTTTTCAAGGGAGACAACTTAACATTCTCAAGGGAGACAATAAGCATGATCAATATACGTATTATGGACGTTACATGATGTTATTACAAGAGATAGAAAATGCTACAATTTTGTTAGTGCTAGGGTGTTAGGTTAGGTTAGGTGTTAGGGGTTAGGTTAGGGGTTAGTTAGGGTTAGGTTAGGTGTGAGGGTTAGGGTTAGGGTTAGTTTAGAGTTTAACTTAAACCCCCACCCTAGTGGAAGCATGCAAACATACAATTGTAAATAGTTGGGAGAGGGTTAGGGTTAGAGCGTTTATTTTGTGTTCTGTAGTAAGTTATTTTTTACCAAGACTTTGAAAATCACAACCCCAACCCTGACCCTCATTGGTCATATGGAGAGCAATTTTAGGGTCAATGGAAAATATCTTAGTAAGTAAAAACTTGCAATATTGCATGTAATGGTAAGAGCTGTTAGGTGTTGTAGGTTGGTGTTAGGGGTTAGTGTTAGGTTAGGGGTTCGTTAGTGGGTTGTGTTAGGTTAGGTTAGTGTTAGGGTTGGTGTTAGGGTTAGGGGTTGGTGTTAGGGTTAGGTTAGTGTTAGGTTAGTGTTATAGGGTTAGGGTTAGGTTGGGTTAGGTGTTAGGTTAGTGTTAGGGTGTTAGGTTTAGTGTAAGGTTAGGTGTTAGGGGGTTAGTGTTAGGGTTAGGGTTAAGTTAGGTATTAGGGGTTAGGTGTTAGGGTTAGGTGTTATGGGGTTAGGGTTAGGGTTGGGTTAGTTTATGTATTAGGGGTTAGGTGTTAGGGTTAGGGTTAGGTTAGGGTGTTAGTATTTTTGTTATGGTTAGGGAATCAGTATTTTTGCCCGAGTACAAGTAGTCGGAAGGATATGTGTATGTAATTGGGTTGGGGTTAAGTTAGGGTTAGCCACTTCACTGACCCTGGCGTAGGAAAGTGTTACTATTTTCAGTAAGTGTTACCGAACTTCTTTTTTCAAGGGAGACAACTTAACATTCTCAAGGGAGACAATAAGCATGATCAATATACGTATTATGGACGTTACATGATGTTATTACAAGAGATAGAAAATGCTACAATTTTGTTAGTGCTAGGGTGTTAGGTTAGGTTAGGTGTTAGGGGTTAGGTTAGGGGTTAGTTAGGGTTAGGTTAGGTGTGAGGGTTAGGGTTAGGGTTAGTTTAGAGTTTAACTTAAACCCCCACCCTAGTGGAAGCATGCAAACATACAATTGTAAATAGTTGGGAGAGGGTTAGGGTTAGAGCGTTTATTTTGTGTTCTGTAGTAAGTTATTTTTTACCAAGACTTTGAAAATCACAACCCCAACCCTGACCCTCATTGGTCATATGGAGAGCAATTTTAGGGTCAATGGAAAATATCTTAGTAAGTAAAAACTTGCAATATTGCATGTAATGGTAAGAGCTGTTAGGTGTTGTAGGTTGGTGTTAGGGGTTAGTATTAGGTTAGGGGTTCGTTAGTGGGTTGTGTTAGGTTAGGTTAGTGTTAGGGTTGGTGTTAGGGTTAGGGGTTGGTGTTAGGGTTAGGTTAGTGTTAGGTTAGTGTTATAGGGTTAGGGTTAGGTTGGGTTAGGTGTTAGGTTAGTGTTAGGGTGTTAGGTTTAGTGTAAGGTTAGGTGTTAGGGGGTTAGTGTTAGGGTTAGGGTTAAGTTAGGTATTAGGGGTTAGGTGTTAGGGTTAGGTGTTATGGGGTTAGGGTTAGGGTTGGGTTAGTTTATGTATTAGGGGTTAGGTGTTAGGGTTAGGGTTAGGTTAGGGTGTTAGTATTTTTGTTATGGTTAGGGAATCAGTATTTTTGCCCGAGTACAAGTAGTCGGAAGGATATGTGTATGTAATTGGGTTGGGGTTAAGTTAGGGTTAGCCACTTCACTGACCCTGGCGTAGGAAAGTGTTACTATTTTCAGTAAGTGTTACCGAACTTCTTTTTTCAAGGGAGACAACTTAACATTCTCAAGGGAGACAATAAGCATGATCAATATACGTATTATGGACGTTACATGATGTCATTACAAGAGATAGAAAATGCTACAATTTTGTTAGTGCTAGGGTGTTAGGTTAGGTTAGGTGTTAGGGGTTAGGTTAGGGGTTAGTTAGGGTTAGGTTAGGTGTGAGGGTTAGGGTTAGGGTTAGTTTAGAGTTTAACTTAAACCCCCACCCTAGTGGAAGCATGCAAACATACAATTGTAAATAGTTGGGAGAGGGTTAGGGTTAGAGCGTTTATTTTGTGTTCTGTAGTAAGTTATTTTTTACCAAGACTTTGAAAATCACAACCCCAACCCTGACCCTCATTGGTCATATGGAGAGCAATTTTAGGGTCAATGGAAAATATCTTAGTAAGTAAAAACTTGCAATATTGCATGTAATGGTAAGAGCTGTTAGGTGTTGTAGGTTGGTGTTAGGGGTTAGTGTTAGGTTAGGGGTTCGTTAGTGGGTTGTGTTAGGTTAGGTTAGTGTTAGGGTTGGTGTTAGGGTTAGGGGTTGGTGTTAGGGTTAGGTTAGTGTTAGGTTAGTGTTATAGGGTTAGGGTTAGGTTGGGTTAGGTGTTAGGTTAGTGTTAGGGTGTTAGGTTTAGTGTAAGGTTAGGTGTTAGGGGGTTAGTGTTAGGGTTAGGGTTAAGTTAGGTATTAGGGGTTAGGTGTTAGGGTTAGGTGTTATGGGGTTAGGGTTAGGGTTGGGTTAGTTTATGTATTAGGGGTTAGGTGTTAGGGTTAGGGTTAGGTTAGGGTGTTAGTATTTTTGTTATGGTTAGGGAATCAGTATTTTTGCCCGAGTACAAGTAGTCGGAAGGATATGTGTATGTAATTGGGTTGGGGTTAAGTTAGGGTTAGCCACTTCACTGACCCTGGCGTAGGAAAGTGTTACTATTTTCAGTAAGTGTTACCGAACTTCTTTTTTCAAGGGAGACAACTTAACATTCTCAAGGGAGACAATAAGCATGATCAATATACGTATTATGGACGTTACATGATGTTATTACAAGAGATAGAAAATGCTACAATTTTGTTAGTGCTAGGGTGTTAGGTTAGGTTAGGTGTTAGGGGTTAGGTTAGGGGTTAGTTAGGGTTAGGTTAGGTGTGAGGGTTAGGGTTAGGGTTAGTTTAGAGTTTAACTTAAACCCCCACCCTAGTGGAAGCATGCAAACATACAATTGTAAATAGTTGGGAGAGGGTTAGGGTTAGAGCGTTTATTTTGTGTTCTGTAGTAAGTTATTTTTTACCAAGACTTTGAAAATCACAACCCCAACCCTGACCCTCATTGGTCATATGGAGAGCAATTTTAGGGTCAATGGAAAATATCTTAGTAAGTAAAAACTTGCAATATTGCATGTAATGGTAAGAGCTGTTAGGTGTTGTAGGTTGGTGTTAGGGGTTAGTGTTAGGTTAGGGGTTCGTTAGTGGGTTGTGTTAGGTTAGGTTAGTGTTAGGGTTGGTGTTAGGGTTAGGGGTTGGTGTTAGGGTTAGGTTAGTGTTAGGTTAGTGTTATAGGGTTAGGGTTAGGTTGGGTTAGGTGTTAGGTTAGTGTTAGGGTGTTAGGTTTAGTGTAAGGTTAGGTGTTAGGGGGTTAGTGTTAGGGTTAGGGTTAAGTTAGGTATTAGGGGTTAGGTGTTAGGGTTAGGTGTTATGGGGTTAGGGTTAGGGTTGGGTTAGTTTATGTATTAGGGGTTAGGTGTTAGGGTTAGGGTTAGGTTAGGGTGTTAGTATTTTTGTTATGGTTAGGGAATCAGTATTTTTGCCCGAGTACAAGTAGTCGGAAGGATATGTGTATGTAATTGGGTTGGGGTTAAGTTAGGGTTAGCCACTTCACTGACCCTGGCGTAGGAAAGTGTTACTATTTTCAGTAAGTGTTACCGAACTTCTTTTTTCAAGGGAGACAACTTAACATTCTCAAGGGAGACAATAAGCATGATCAATATACGTATTATGGACGTTACATGATGTTATTACAAGAGATAGAAAATGCTACAATTTTGTTAGTGCTAGGGTGTTAGGTTAGGTTAGGTGTTAGGGGTTAGGTTAGGGGTTAGTTAGGGTTAGGTTAGGTGTGAGGGTTAGGGTTAGGGTTAGTTTAGAGTTTAACTTAAACCCCCACCCTAGTGGAAGCATGCAAACATACAATTGTAAATAGTTGGGAGAGGGTTAGGGTTAGAGCGTTTATTTTGTGTTCTGTAGTAAGTTATTTTTTACCAAGACTTTGAAAATCACAACCCCAACCCTGACCCTCATTGGTCATATGGAGAGCAATTTTAGGGTCAATGGAAAATATCTTAGTAAGTAAAAACTTGCAATATTGCATGTAATGGTAAGAGCTGTTAGGTGTTGTAGGTTGGTGTTAGGGGTTAGTGTTAGGTTAGGGGTTCGTTAGTGGGTTGTGTTAGGTTAGGTTAGTGTTAGGGTTGGTGTTAGGGTTAGGGGTTGGTGTTAGGGTTAGGTTAGTGTTAGGTTAGTGTTATAGGGTTAGGGTTAGGTTGGGTTAGGTGTTAGGTTAGTGTTAGGGTGTTAGGTTTAGTGTAAGGTTAGGTGTTAGGGGGTTAGTGTTAGGGTTAGGGTTAAGTTAGGTATTAGGGGTTAGGGTTAGGGTTAGGGTTAGGGTTAGGGTTAGGGTTAGGGTTAGGGTTAGGGTTAGGGTTAGGGTTAGGGTTAGGGTTAGGGTTAGGGTTAGGGTTAGGGTTAGGGTTAGGGTTAGGGGTTAGGGTTAGGGTTAGGGTTAGGGTTAGGGTTAGGGTTAGGGAATCAGTATTTTTGCCCGAGTACAAGTAGTCGGAAGGATATGTGTATGTAATTGGGTTGGGGTTAAGTTAGGGTTAGCCACTTCACTGACCCTGGCGTAGGAAAGTGTTACTATTTTCAGTAAGTGTTACCGAACTTCTTTTTTCAAGGGAGACAACTTAACATTCTCAAGGGAGACAATAAGCATGATCAATATACGTATTATGGACGTTACATGATGTTATTACAAGAGATAGAAAATGCTACAATTTTGTTAGTGCTAGGGTGTTAGGTTAGGTTAGGTGTTAGGGGTTAGGTTAGGGGTTAGTTAGGGTTAGGTTAGGTGTGAGGGTTAGGGTTAGGGTTAGTTTAGAGTTTAACTTAAACCCCCACCCTAGTGGAAGCATGCAAACATACAATTGTAAATAGTTGGGAGAGGGTTAGGGTTAGAGCGTTTATTTTGTGTTCTGTAGTAAGTTATTTTTTACCAAGACTTTGAAAATCACAACCCCAACCCTGACCCTCATTGGTCATATGGAGAGCAATTTTAGGGTCAATGGAAAATATCTTAGTAAGTAAAAACTTGCAATATTGCATGTAATGGTAAGAGCTGTTAGGTGTTGTAGGTTGGTGTTAGGTGTTAGTGTTAGGTTAGGGGTTCGTTAGTGGGTTGTGTTAGGTTAGGTTAGTGTTAGGGTTGGTGTTAGGGTTAGGGGTTGGTGTTAGGGTTAGGTTAGTGTTAGGTTAGTGTTATAGGGTTAGGGTTAGGTTGGGTTAGGTGTTAGGTTAGTGTTAGGGTGTTAGGTTTAGTGTAAGGTTAGGTGTTAGGGGGTTAGTGTTAGGGTTAGGGTTAAGTTAGGTATTAGGGGTTAGGTGTTAGGGTTAGGTGTTATGGGGTTAGGGTTAGGGTTGGGTTAGTTTATGTATTAGGGGTTAGGTGTTAGGGTTAGGGTTAGGTTAGGGTGTTAGTATTTTTGTTATGGTTAGGGAATCAGTATTTTTGCCCGAGTACAAGTAGTCGGAAGGATATGTGTATGTAATTGGGTTGGGGTTAAGTTAGGGTTAGCCACTTCACTGACCCTGGCGTAGGAAAGTGTTACTATTTTCAGTAAGTGTTACCGAACTTCTTTTTTCAAGGGAGACAACTTAACATTCTCAAGGGAGACAATAAGCATGATCAATATACGTATTATGGACGTTACATGATGTTATTACAAGAGATAGAAAATGCTACAATTTTGTTAGTGCTAGGGTGTTAGGTTAGGTTAGGTGTTAGGGGTTAGGTTAGGGGTTAGTTAGGGTTAGGTTAGGTGTGAGGGTTAGGGTTAGGGTTAGTTTAGAGTTTAACTTAAACCCCCACCCTAGTGGAAGCATGCAAACATACAATTGTAAATAGTTGGGAGAGGGTTAGGGTTAGAGCGTTTATTTTGTGTTCTGTAGTAAGTTATTTTTTACCAAGACTTTGAAAATCACAACCCCAACCCTGACCCTCATTGGTCATATGGAGAGCAATTTTAGGGTCAATGGAAAATATCTTAGTAAGTAAAAACTTGCAATATTGCATGTAATGGTAAGAGCTGTTAGGTGTTGTAGGTTGGTGTTAGGGGTTAGTGTTAGGTTAGGGGTTCGTTAGTGGGTTGTGTTAGGTTAGGTTAGTGTTAGGGTTGGTGTTAGGGTTAGGGGTTGGTGTTAGGGTTAGGATAGTGTTAGGTTAGTGTTATAGGGTTAGGGTTAGGTTGGGTTAGGTGTTAGGTTTAGGGTTAGGTTAGTGTTAGGTTAGTGTTATAGGGTTAGGGTTAGGTTGGGTTAGGTGTTAGGTTAGTGTTAGGGTGTTAGGTTTAGTGTAAGGTTAGGTGTTAGGGGGTTAGTGTTAGGGTTAGGGTTAAGTTAGGTATTAGGGGTTTAGGTGTTAGGGGGTTAGTGTTAGTGTTAGGGTTGGTGTTAGGTTAGGGGTTGGTGTTAGGTTAGGTTAGTGTTAGGTTAGTGTTATAGGGTTAGGTTAGGTTGGGTTAGGTGTTAGGTTAGTGTTAGGGTGTTAGGTTTAGTGTAAGGTTAGGTGTTAGGGGGTTAGTGTTAGGGTTAGGGTTAAGTTAGGTATTAGGGGTTAGGTGTTAGGGTTAGGTGTTATGGGGTTAGGGTTTATGTATTAGGGGTTAGGTGTTGGGTTTGGGTTAGGGTAGGGTGTTAGTATTTTTGTTATGGTTGGGAATCAGAGGATATGTGTATGTAATTGGGTTGGGGTTAAGTTAGGGTTAGCCATGAGACAACTTAACATTCTCAAAGGGTGTTATGTTAGGTTAGGTGTTAGGGGTTAGGTTAGGGGTTAGTTAGGGTTAGGTTAGGTGTGAGGGTTAGGGTTAGGGTTAGTTTAGAGTTTAACTTAAACCCCCACCCTAGTGGAAGCATGCAAACATACAATTGTAAATAGTTGGGAGAGGGTTAGGGTTAGAGCGTTTATTTTGTGTTCTGTAGTAAGTTATTTTTTACCAAGACTTTGAAAATCACAACCCCAACCCTGACCCTCATTGGTCATATGGAGAGCAATTTTAGGGTCAATGGAAAATATCTTAGTAAGTAAAAACTTGCAATATTGCATGTAATGGTAAGAGCTGTTAGGTGTTGTAGGTTGGTGTTAGGGGTTAGTGTTAGGTTAGGGGTTCGTTAGTGGGTTGTGTTAGGTTAGGTTAGTGTTAGGGTTGGTGTTAGGGTTAGGGGTTGGTGTTAGGGTTAGGTTAGTGTTAGGTTAGTGTTATAGGGTTAGGGTTAGGTTGGGTTAGGTGTTAGGTTAGTGTTAGGGTGTTAGGTTTAGTGTAAGGTTAGGTGTTAGGGGGTTAGTGTTAGGGTTAGGGTTAAGTTAGGTATTAGGGGTTAGGTGTTAGGGTTAGGTGTTATGGGGTTAGGGTTAGGGTTGGGTTAGTTTATGTATTAGGGGTTAGGTGTTAGGGTTAGGGTTAGGTTAGGGTGTTAGTATTTTTGTTATGGTTAGGGAATCAGTATTTTTGCCCGAGTACAAGTAGTCGGAAGGATATGTGTATGTAATTGGGTTGGGGTTAAGTTAGGGTTAGCCACTTCACTGACCCTGGCGTAGGAAAGTGTTACTATTTTCAGTAAGTGTTACCGAACTTCTTTTTTCAAGGGAGACAACTTAACATTCTCAAGGGAGACAATAAGCATGATCAATATACGTATTATGGACGTTACATGATGTTATTACAAGAGATAGAAAATGCTACAATTTTGTTAGTGCTAGGGTGTTAGGTTAGGTTAGGTGTTAGGGGTTAGGTTAGGGGTTAGTTAGGGTTAGGTTAGGTGTGAGGGTTAGGGTTAGGGTTAGTTTAGAGTTTAACTTAAACCCCCACCCTAGTGGAAGCATGCAAACATACAATTGTAAATAGTTGGGAGAGGGTTAGGGTTAGAGCGTTTATTTTGTGTTCTGTAGTAAGTTATTTTTTACCAAGACTTTGAAAATCACAACCCCAACCCTGACCCTCATTGGTCATATGGAGAGCAATTTTAGGGTCAATGGAAAATATCTTAGTAAGTAAAAACTTGCAATATTGCATGTAATGGTAAGAGCTGTTAGGTGTTGTAGGTTGGTGTTAGGGGTTAGTGTTAGGTTAGGGGTTCGTTAGTGGGTTGTGTTAGGTTAGGTTAGTGTTAGGGTTGGTGTTAGGGTTAGGGGTTGGTGTTAGGGTTAGGTTAGTGTTAGGTTAGTGTTATAGGGTTAGGGTTAGGTTGGGTTAGGTGTTAGGTTAGTGTTAGGGTGTTAGGTTTAGTGTAAGGTTAGGTGTTAGGGGGTTAGTGTTAGGGTTAGGGTTAAGTTAGGTATTAGGGGTTAGGTGTTAGGGTTAGGTGTTATGGGGTTAGGGTTAGGGTTGGGTTAGTTTATGTATTAGGGGTTAGGTGTTAGGGTTAGGGTTAGGTTAGGGTGTTAGTATTTTTGTTATGGTTAGGGAATCAGTATTTTTGCCCGAGTACAAGTAGTCGGAAGGATATGTGTATGTAATTGGGTTGGGGTTAAGTTAGGGTTAGCCACTTCACTGACCCTGGCGTAGGAAAGTGTTACTATTTTCAGTAAGTGTTACCGAACTTCTTTTTTCAAGGGAGACAACTTAACATTCTCAAGGGAGACAATAAGCATGATCAATATACGTATTATGGACGTTACATGATGTTATTACAAGAGATAGAAAATGCTACAATTTTGTTAGTGCTAGGGTGTTAGGTTAGGTTAGGTGTTAGGGGTTAGGTTAGGGGTTAGTTAGGGTTAGGTTAGGTGTGAGGGTTAGGGTTAGGGTTAGTTTAGAGTTTAACTTAAACCCCCACCCTAGTGGAAGCATGCAAACATACAATTGTAAATAGTTGGGAGAGGGTTAGGGTTAGAGCGTTTATTTTGTGTTCTGTAGTAAGTTATTTTTTACCAAGACTTTGAAAATCACAACCCCAACCCTGACCCTCATTGGTCATATGGAGAGCAATTTTAGGGTCAATGGAAAATATCTTAGTAAGTAAAAACTTGCAATATTGCATGTAATGGTAAGAGCTGTTAGGTGTTGTAGGTTGGTGTTAGGGGTTAGTGTTAGGTTAGGGGTTCGTTAGTGGGTTGTGTTAGGTTAGGTTAGTGTTAGGGTTGGTGTTAGGGTTAGGGGTTGGTGTTAGGGTTAGGTTAGTGTTAGGTTAGTGTTATAGGGTTAGGGTTAGGTTGGGTTAGGTGTTAGGTTAGTGTTAGGGTGTTAGGTTTAGTGTAAGGTTAGGTGTTAGGGGGTTAGTGTTAGGGTTAGGGTTAAGTTAGGTATTAGGGGTTAGGTGTTAGGGTTAGGTGTTATGGGGTTAGGGTTAGGGTTGGGTTAGTTTATGTATTAGGGGTTAGGTGTTAGGGTTAGGGTTAGGTTAGGGTGTTAGTATTTTTGTTATGGTTAGGGAATCAGTATTTTTGCCCGAGTACAAGTAGTCGGAAGGATATGTGTATGTAATTGGGTTGGGGTTAAGTTAGGGTTAGCCACTTCACTGACCCTGGCGTAGGAAAGTGTTACTATTTTCAGTAAGTGTTACCGAACTTCTTTTTTCAAGGGAGACAACTTAACATTCTCAAGGGAGACAATAAGCATGATCAATATACGTATTATGGACGTTACATGATGTTATTACAAGAGATAGAAAATGCTACAATTTTGTTAGTGCTAGGGTGTTAGGTTAGGTTAGGTGTTAGGGGTTAGGTTAGGGGTTAGTTAGGGTTAGGTTAGGTGTGAGGGTTAGGGTTAGGGTTAGTTTAGAGTTTAACTTAAACCCCCACCCTAGTGGAAGCATGCAAACATACAATTGTAAATAGTTGGGAGAGGGTTAGGGTTAGAGCGTTTATTTTGTGTTCTGTAGTAAGTTATTTTTTACCAAGACTTTGAAAATCACAACCCCAACCCTGACCCTCATTGGTCATATGGAGAGCAATTTTAGGGTCAATGGAAAATATCTTAGTAAGTAAAAACTTGCAATATTGCATGTAATGGTAAGAGCTGTTAGGTGTTGTAGGTTGGTGTTAGGGGTTAGTGTTAGGTTAGGGGTTCGTTAGTGGGTTGTGTTAGGTTAGGTTAGTGTTAGGGTTGGTGTTAGGGTTAGGGGTTGGTGTTAGGGTTAGGTTAGTGTTAGGTTAGTGTTATAGGGTTAGGGTTAGGTTGGGTTAGGTGTTAGGTTAGTGTTAGGGTGTTAGGTTTAGTGTAAGGTTAGGTGTTAGGGGGTTAGTGTTAGGGTTAGGGTTAAGTTAGGTATTAGGGGTTAGGGTTAGGGTTAGGGTTAGGGTTAGGGTTAGGGTTAGGGTTAGGGTTAGGGTTAGGGTTAGGGTTAGGGTTAGGGTTAGGGTTAGGGTTAGGGTTAGGGTTAGGGTTAGGGTTAGGGTTAGGGGTTAGGGTTAGGGTTAGGGTTAGGGTTAGGGTTAGGGTTAGGGAATCAGTATTTTTGCCCGAGTACAAGTAGTCGGAAGGATATGTGTATGTAATTGGGTTGGGGTTAAGTTAGGGTTAGCCACTTCACTGACCCTGGCGTAGGAAAGTGTTACTATTTTCAGTAAGTGTTACCGAACTTCTTTTTTCAAGGGAGACAACTTAACATTCTCAAGGGAGACAATAAGCACGATCAATATACGTATTATGGACGTTACATGATGTTATTACAAGAGATAGAAAATGCTACAATTTTGTTAGTGCTAGGGTGTTAGGTTAGGTTAGGTGTTAGGGGTTAGGTTAGGGGTTAGTTAGGGTTAGGTTAGGTGTGAGGGTTAGGGTTAGGGTTAGTTTAGAGTTTAACTTAAACCCCCACCCTAGTGGAAGCATGCAAACATACAATTGTAAATAGTTGGGAGAGGGTTAGGGTTAGAGCGTTTATTTTGTGTTCTGTAGTAAGTTATTTTTTACCAAGACTTTGAAAATCACAACCCCAACCCTGACCCTCATTGGTCATATGGAGAGCAATTTTAGGGTCAATGGAAAATATCTTAGTAAGTAAAAACTTGCAATATTGCATGTAATGGTAAGAGCTGTTAGGTGTTGTAGGTTGGTGTTAGGGGTTAGTGTTAGGTTAGGGGTTCGTTAGTGGGTTGTGTTAGGTTAGGTTAGTGTTAGGGTTGGTGTTAGGGTTAGGGGTTGGTGTTAGGGTTAGGTTAGTGTTAGGTTAGTGTTATAGGGTTAGGGTTAGGTTGGGTTAGGTGTTAGGTTAGTGTTAGGGTGTTAGGTTTAGTGTAAGGTTAGGTGTTAGGGGGTTAGTGTTAGGGTTAGGGTTAAGTTAGGTATTAGGGGTTAGGTGTTAGGGTTAGGTGTTATGGGGTTAGGGTTAGGGTTGGGTTAGTTTATGTATTAGGGGTTAGGTGTTAGGGTTAGGGTTAGGTTAGGGTGTTAGTATTTTTGTTATGGTTAGGGAATCAGTATTTTTGCCCGAGTACAAGTAGTCGGAAGGATATGTGTATGTAATTGGGTTGGGGTTAAGTTAGGGTTAGCCACTTCACTGACCCTGGCGTAGGAAAGTGTTACTATTTTCAGTAAGTGTTACCGAACTTCTTTTTTCAAGGGAGACAACTTAACATTCTCAAGGGAGACAATAAGCATGATCAATATACGTATTATGGACGTTACATGATGTTATTACAAGAGATAGAAAATGCTACAATTTTGTTAGTGCTAGGGTGTTAGGTTAGGTTAGGTGTTAGGGGTTAGGTTAGGGGTTAGTTAGGGTTAGGTTAGGTGTGAGGGTTAGGGTTAGGGTTAGTTTAGAGTTTAACTTAAACCCCCACCCTAGTGGAAGCATGCAAACATACAATTGTAAATAGTTGGGAGAGGGTTAGGGTTAGAGCGTTTATTTTGTGTTCTGTAGTAAGTTATTTTTTACCAAGACTTTGAAAATCACAACCCCAACCCTGACCCTCATTGGTCATATGGAGAGCAATTTTAGGGTCAATGGAAAATATCTTAGTAAGTAAAAACTTGCAATATTGCATGTAATGGTAAGAGCTGTTAGGTGTTGTAGGTTGGTGTTAGGGGTTAGTGTTAGGTTAGGGGTTCGTTAGTGGGTTGTGTTAGGTTAGGTTAGTGTTAGGGTTGGTGTTAGGGTTAGGGGTTGGTGTTAGGGTTAGGATAGTGTTAGGTTAGTGTTATAGGGTTAGGGTTAGGTTGGGTTAGGTGTTAGGTTAGTGTTAGGGTGTTAGGTTTAGTGTAAGGTTAGGTGTTAGGGGGTTAGTGTTAGTGTTAGGGTTGGTGTTAGGGTTAGGGGTTGGTGTTAGGGTTAGGTTAGTGTTAGGTTAGTGTTATAGGGTTAGGGTTAGGTTGGGTTAGGTGTTAGGTTAGTGTTAGGGTGTTAGGTTTAGTGTAAGGTTAGGTGTTAGGGGGTTAGTGTTAGGGTTAGGGTTAAGTTAGGTATTAGGGGTTAGGTGTTAGGGTTAGGTGTTATGGGGTTAGGGTTAGGGTTGGGTTAGTTTATGTATTAGGGGTTAGGTGTTAGGGTTAGGGTTAGGTTAGGGTGTTAGTATTTTTGTTATGGTTAGGGAATCAGTATTTTTGCCCGAGTACAAGTAGTCGGAAGGATATGTGTATGTAATTGGGTTGGGGTTAAGTTAGGGTTAGCCACTTCACTGACCCTGGCGTAGGAAAGTGTTACTATTTTCAGTAAGTGTTACCGAACTTCTTTTTTCAAGGGAGACAACTTAACATTCTCAAGGGAGACAATAAGCATGATCAATATACGTATTATGGACGTTACATGATGTTATTACAAGAGATAGAAAATGCTACAATTTTGTTAGTGCTAGGGTGTTAGGTTAGGTTAGGTGTTAGGGGTTAGGTTAGGGGTTAGTTAGGGTTAGGTTAGGTGTGAGGGTTAGGGTTAGGGTTAGTTTAGAGTTTAACTTAAACCCCCACCCTAGTGGAAGCATGCAAACATACAATTGTAAATAGTTGGGAGAGGGTTAGGGTTAGAGCGTTTATTTTGTGTTCTGTAGTAAGTTATTTTTTACCAAGACTTTGAAAATCACAACCCCAACCCTGACCCTCATTGGTCATATGGAGAGCAATTTTAGGGTCAATGGAAAATATCTTAGTAAGTAAAAACTTGCAATATTGCATGTAATGGTAAGAGCTGTTAGGTGTTGTAGGTTGGTGTTAGGGTTAGGGTTAGGGTTAGGGTTAGGGTTAGGGTTAGGGTTAGGGTTAGGGTTAGGGTTAGGGTTAGGGTTAGGGTTAGGGTTAGGGTTAGGGTTAGGGTTAGGGTTAGGGTTAGGGTTAGGGTTAGGGTTAGGATTAGGGTTAGGGTTAGGGTTGTGGTTCTGTATTCCAAATTTGGACGTTTTGGATCTAAATTTGGACGTTTCAAAAGTTGACTAGCTAAATTTGGACGTTTTCAACCAAATTTGGACGTTTTGGATCTAAATTTGGTCTTTTGTCCAAAAATCATATTAAAAACGTATAGAATGCTGATTTAAACGTCTAATACCTGTCTAAGACTGTATTATGGATGTCAATTATGCAGCATTTGGGGTTAAACACAAACCAAAACGTCCAAATTTGGATTTTCAAAATTTTGATAAAATTGGCACTAGAAACGATATTGAGGCTCTGTATAATGCATTTTTAAGATATTTCTGACAACCCTCTGTCATATGCAAGTGCTATAAAAATCAAAAATGGTCTGGATAAGTCGAAATTTGTCTGAAATTTGCAACCCCAGGGTTAGGGGTAGGGTCAAGCATTATTTTTTTGCTCTAAGTAGTTCTCTGTTTGTTATATTTAACTATATTATCCTGAAATCGATTAATGTATAAAGTGTTTGTAAATTAGAAGTGGAATAATGAAGAATAACATGTTGGATAAGTCGAAATTCGACTTAAACTTTTTAAAAAAATGGTTCAAAGTCAATTTTTGCTTGTAGCAATGTGCAGCTGTTTCTGCAATCTATAATCAACAATAATCTACTTAAGGGATTTTATATATTAAGTTATTATGTATTAGAAGGGAGTGGGATACAAATAAGAATTGATAAGTCGAAGTTTGACTAAAATAAGTTGAAAACTTGGTTCAAAGCATTATTATTTGGGCTTTACGCATTATGCCTAATATGATCATCTATAACATCCTAAAATGTATTTGTATACTGGGTATTATATATCAGAAAAAGGCATAATAGAAATGAGTTTTGATAAGTCGAAATTTGATCTGGATAAGTCGAAATTTGACTTAAAGTAGTTAAAAATGGGGTTCAAGTATTATTTTTTGGACTTTTTTTTTGCCTAATTACGTGGCGTCCTTTGGAGGGTTGTCCTGACCCCATGTCGGGACCCATACACCATATAAGGCTTAAAATAATAAGGTCTGATATCGTGCAAGGGAATCATGTTTTTAAAAAGGTCAACTCCTCATCAGAAAGGGCTGTACAATTTAAAACAAGGGTCGAAATCACGCATTTTTCTGACTTATCCGACCCCCTTTGCTGGAGTTATATCTCGACCTCCGAGCTCGGCAGTGGTTCAAATAAAAATGTTTTACATAGTACACAGTCTGACCTTTAATCTGATACCAAACTCAACCCTGTAGACACTCAGAATAGCCTGCACCAAGCTATTCACTTTCGCATATAAATAGGTGACAAACTTGCATTTACGTTCGAGAATTTCCAAAATTCGAACCGTGGGGTGTCTTTCCGACCCTCCCCCTGCTATAATGCCTGGACCCACATACTCCAAAACACTTTATATAATAAGTACTTATATAGCGCAAGGGAGACATGTTAAAAAAAGGTCCAACCCTTATCTGAAGGGGCCGTACAAATAAAAAGAAAGAGCGAAATCGCGCAATTTTCGAACTTATCCGACGCACCTTGCGGGATTTGTACCTCGATCTTGAAGCTCGGTAGTGTTTTGAATAAAGTTTTATCACATAGTACATAGTCTGATCTTTAATCTGATACCAAAAGCAGTCTAGTAGACGCTCTGATAAGCCTGCACCAAGCTATTCACTTCCGCATATGAATAGGTGACAAACTTGCATTTTCGTTCGAGAATTTCCGAAATTCGAACCGTGGGGTGTCTTTCCGACCCTCCCCCTGCTATAATGCCCGGACCCACATACTCCAAAACACTTTATATAGTAAGTACTTATATAGCGCAAGGGAAACATGTTAAAAAAGGGTCCAACCCTTATCTGAAGAGGCCATACAAATAAAAAGAAAGAGCGAAATCGCGCAATTTTCGAACTTATCCGACGCACATTGCGGGATTTGGACCTCGATCTTGAAGCTCGGTAGTGGTTAAAATAAAATTTTATCACAAAGTACATAGTCTGATCTTTAATCTGATACCAAAATCAACCTCGTAGCTACTTGGAAAAGCCTGCACCAAGCTATTCACTTTCGTGTATAAATAGGTGATAAACTTGCATTTTCGTGCGAAAATTTCCGAAATTCGAACCCTGAGGTGTCTTTCCGACCCTCCCCCTGCCACAATACCCGGACCCACATACTCCAAAACACTTAAAATAATAAGTACTTATTTAGCGCAAGGGAAACATGTTAAAAAAAGGTTCAACCCTTATCTAAAGGGGCCGTAAAAATAAAAAGAAAGAGCGAAATCGCGCAATTTTCGAACTTATCCGACGCACCTTGCGGGATTCTGAACTCGATCTTGAAGCTCGGTAGTGGTTAGAATAAAATTTTATCACCGAGTACATAGACTGATCTTTAATCTGATACCAACATCAACCCCGTAGCTACTTGGAAAAGCCTGCACCAAGCTATTCACTTTCGTGTATAAATAGGTGATAAACTTGCATTTTCGTGCGAAAATTTCCGAAATTCGAACCCTCAGGTGTCTTTCCGACCCTCCCCCTGCCACAATACCCGGACCCACATACTCAAAAACACTTAAAATAATAAGTACTTATATAGCACAAACGAAACATGTTAATAACAGGTCCAACCCTTATCAAAAAGGGCTGTAAAAATAAAAAGAAAGGGCGAAATTGCGCATTTTTCGAACTTATCCTACGTACCTTGCGGGATTTGTACCTCGATCTCGGAGCTCGGTAGTGGTTTGAATAAAATTTTATCACATAGTACATAGACTGATCTTTAATCTGATACCAAAATTAACCCTATAGCTAATCGGAATAGCCTGCACCAAGCTATTCACTTTCGTGTAATAATAGTTGATAAACTTACAATTTCTTGAGAGATTTTTCGAATCTCGAGCCTAAATTATATGCATATCTCTGCGGGCTGTAACACGCTGATTAACGTCTGTAAAATTCTGATTCTGGTATCAACGTAAAGCTTAGACCCTTCCCTTTGTGCTCATGCTCAATTTATACCCCTGTCTGGCTTCTAGGCTAGGATTTGAGCCTCGTAAAGGGCTATATAAAAGTGCCAAAAATCTCAATTTAGTCCCTGTGTAATCATTCTGGAGGGCCCACAGAGTGCCTGATGGGCCAACTTTTGGCCCTATGCTCTAGATAGAGATATTGTCTAACGTTTTAAAGCATTTTAACGTGTGTGGGACATGGCAATATGCCAAGATAAACCCCGAAACGGCCCCCACGTGATTTGTCGCCAAATTTTTCTCTCAAAAGCAATACAATTATTGTCTAAATACGCACATATCTCTAACGGCTCTAGTGGGCTGATCAATACCTTACTATGTCTTAATTTGGTATCAGATTAAAGCTCAGCTCCTCTTCTTACTTCTAAAATTCATTTGTAACCAATAATTGGCTCCTAGGTTAAGATTCGAGCCCCATAATATGGGTAGGTAAATTTCGTACAATTTGGGTATGGGCCCTTTTTACGGCACCTATGGGCCCCTTAAAAGACCAAAATGGCGTTTTTTATTACATGGTTCTCCTAAACAATAATTGAGCTTTAATTAAATACCAAAATTATAATTTTATACACCTATACAAGTCTGCTAGAGGCCTCAGAACATGGGTCAGGGCTAGTGAATCTTTGTCGACGAATATCCGAAATTCGCGAAACTCGCGAACATCATTCATTGCTAATCCCCTTATTAGGACCCTAATAATAAGGTCTGGGTCCTAATTTTTAAATGGTCCCCTTACAAAATATATGTTATTATCACTTTAAGCATTTTAAGGTGTATGACTGCAGATTCAGGGGACAGGTGGTCGTAAAAAGGGCCCTCGGTAAAAATCCGAAATTCGCGAATTTCGTCCCTTTTGAGTAGTTTTTACAGACCCAATTCTTATATTTAGGACCCCTTTTTTCATTTAAAATACTAAGAAAATATCTCTTCTTAAAAACTGTAAAATCCCACCACTTTACTGTAAAAATAAGACCCAACCCCTAGCCTATTACCAGACAAAGGGTACTTTTTTGACAAAAAAGGGCCCTTTTTTCATTAATTGTGACCCCTACCCTAAAGGGATTCACAATTTTTTTACTTAGAAATAAACCCTATATCAAAATACAACAAATAAAGTTAAAAGAATAATTTTACAATGAAGTATCTTGTCAAAAAATCTAACCCTATTCAAAACCATAGCTGTTTTTTGAAAAAAATGGGCAAAAATGGTACCCAAATTTCGAACGGCTATAGCAGACTGATCAATGTCTGTACAACTCTTATATTGGTATCAGATTAAAGCCAAGACCATTTTCTTACTTCTGAAACTTGATTTTAACCAATAATTAGCTTCTATGTCCAGACTCGAGCCCCACAATACGGGTAGGTAAATTTCGTACAATTTTGGTATGGGCCCTTTTTACGGCACATATGGGCCCCCTAAAATCCCATAATGGCGTTTATTATTACATGGTTCTCTTTAACAATAATTGAGCTTTTATTTAATACCAAAATTATAATTTTATATACCCATACAAGCCTGCTATAGACCTCAGAACAATGGTTAGGGTTTGTGAAAATTTTGTCGACGAATTTCCGAAATTCGCGAAATTCGCGAAGGTCATTCGTTGTTAATCCCCTTATTAGGACCCTAATAATACGTTTGGGGTGCTAATTTTTAATTGGTCCCCTTAACAAATATATGTTCTTATCACTTTAAGCATTTTAAGACGTATGTCTGCAGATAAAGGGGACAGGTGGTCGTAAAAAGGGCCCTTGGTCGAAAATCCGAAATTCGCGAATTTTGTCCATTTTTAGTAGTTTATACAGACCCATTTCTTATGTTTAGGACCCCTTTTTTCATTTAAAATGCTTACAAAATATCTCTTCTTATAAATCCTAAAATCCCACCACTTTCCTGTAAAAGAAAGACCCAAATCCTAGCCTATCACCATACATAGGGTACATTTTTGACCAAAAAAGGGCTCTTTTTTCATTAATGGTGACCCCATCCCTTAAGGGATTCACAATGTTGTTACTAAGAAATAAAGCCTGCATCAATATTAAACAAATAAAGTTAATATAATAATTTTACAAAGAACTATCTTGTCAAAAAATCTAACCCTAGTCCAAACCCTAGCTGTTTTTTGCAAAAAAGGGTACCCCGGTGGGGTTTCTGGCCCCATTGTAGCCCCTGTGTGCAATGTACAGGCCTATAAATTAGTTCAGTCTCAAGAAGAATGATTGTGCTAAGCAATAGGCCTTTTAAATTGTCTTCAAAGGTTATGTGGTTTGTTATTAAGTTTTTTGAAAATGGAGCTGGGGTTAGAGGTGTGTGGTCAAGTCCAAATTTGGATTTGTTTTCCTTTGACCCCAAATATCTCAGCAACCATTAGTCTTACACACTTCTAAATTACACTAAAAGAAAGCCCTAATCGATTCCAATACGTTTAAACAAGTTTAGATATCATTAGAAGCTTACTTATTGATATATAAAGAAACGTCCAAATTTGGATCAATTTCTGGGGTTAAATAGCCCCAACTAACCCCAACTTTTTGAAAATGCCATAAAATCTGAACTAAAAAAGCTAGAGCCTAGAAACTTTCAGAGGTTGTAGAGGGCGTTAAAATCAACATTTTAAAAAAAAGTTTATAAGTTTATGATGTTTAAAACTTGAGTTATAAAAATTAACTTTTTTTCATGTCAACTTTTGAGAAAAGTTCATTTTCTGGGTACACCTGAAAACAAATTTTTTTGTTAAGGTGTTTTTGGCCTAAAAAAAGGGTTGGGGTTAGAGGTATGGCTACTGTGTACTGGCTAAAAACCCTACACACCAGGAAAGCCAAAAGATGAGCTCCCTAGGGCCAAAAATATTGATTTTGGACCCAAATTATCCAAATAAGGACGCCACTTTTTTTCAGGGGGCAATTTTCCCAATTATATGAATGGGGTTAGATACTTTTTTTACACCAACCTGTAGCCCTCCCCAAGGCCTTTTAACACCATTTACTGTTACCTCTAACCCCAACTAAAAAAAAAGTTATGACCGAAGAAACCCGCACATTTTATCCAAATTTGGACACTTGACCACAATTAGGGTTAGGGTTAAGGGTTAGGGTTAGGGTTAGGGTTAGGGTTAGGGTTAGGGAATCAGTATTTTTGCCCGAGTACAAGTAGTCGGAAGGATATGTGTATGTAATTGGGTTGGGGTTAAGTTAGGGTTAGCCACTTCACTGACCCTGGCGTAGGAAAGTGTTACTATTTTCAGTAAGTGTTACCGAACTTCTTTTTTCAAGGGAGACAACTTAACATTCTCAAGGGAGACAATAAGCATGATCAATATACGTATTATGGACGTTACATGATGTTATTACAAGAGATAGAAAATGCTACAATTTTGTTAGTGCTAGGGTGTTAGGTTAGGTTAGGTGTTAGGGGTTAGGTTAGGGGTTAGTTAGGGTTAGGTTAGGTGTGAGGGTTAGGGTTAGGGTTAGTTTAGAGTTTAACTTAAACCCCCACCCTAGTGGAAGCATGCAAACATACAATTATAAATAGTTGGGAGAGGGTTAGGGTTAGAGCGTTTATTTTGTGTTCTGTAGTAAGTTATTTTTTACCAAGACTTTGAAAATCACAACCCCAACCCTGACCCTCATTGGTCATATGGAGAGCAATTTTAGGGTCAATGGAAAATATCTTAGTAAGTAAAAACTTGCAATATTGCATGTAATGGTAAGAGCTGTTAGGTGTTGTAGGTTGGTGTTAGGGGTTAGTGTTAGGTTAGGGGTTCGTTAGTGGGTTGTGTTAGGTTAGGTTAGTGTTAGGGTTGGTGTTAGGGTTAGGGGTTGGTGTTAGGGTTAGGTTAGTGTTAGGTTAGTGTTATAGGGTTAGGGTTAGGTTGGGTTAGGTGTTAGGTTAGTGTTAGGGTGTTAGGTTTAGTGTAAGGTTAGGTGTTAGGGGGTTAGTGTTAGGGTTAGGGTTAAGTTAGGTATTAGGGGTTAGGTGTTAGGGTTAGGTGTTATGGGGTTAGGGTTAGGGTTGGGTTAGTTTATGTATTAGGGGTTAGGTGTTAGGGTTAGGGTTAGGTTAGGGTGTTAGTATTTTTGTTATGGTTAGGGAATCAGTATTTTTGCCCGAGTACAAGTAGTCGGAAGGATATGTGTATGTAATTGGGTTGGGGTTAAGTTAGGGTTAGCCACTTCACTGACCCTGGCGTAGGAAAGTGTTACTATTTTCAGTAAGTGTTACCGAACTTCTTTTTTCAAGGGAGACAACTTAACATTCTCAAGGGAGACAATAAGCATGATCAATATACGTATTATGGACGTTACATGATGTTATTACAAGAGATAGAAAATGCTACAATTTTGTTAGTGCTAGGGTGTTAGGTTAGGTTAGGTGTTAGGGGTTAGGTTAGGGGTTAGTTAGGGTTAGGTTAGGTGTGAGGGTTAGGGTTAGGGTTAGTTTAGAGTTTAACTTAAACCCCCACCCTAGTGGAAGCATGCAAACATACAATTGTAAATAGTTGGGAGAGGGTTAGGGTTAGAGCGTTTATTTTGTGTTCTGTAGTAAGTTATTTTTTACCAAGACTTTGAAAATCACAACCCCAACCCTGACCCTCATTGGTCATATGGAGAGCAATTTTAGGGTCAATGGAAAATATCTTAGTAAGTAAAAACTTGCAATATTGCATGTAATGGTAAGAGCTGTTAGGTGTTGTAGGTTGGTGTTAGGGGTTAGTGTTAGGTTAGGGGTTCGTTAGTGGGTTGTGTTAGGTTAGGTTAGTGTTAGGGTTGGTGTTAGGGTTAGGGGTTGGTGTTAGGGTTAGGTTAGTGTTAGGTTAGTGTTATAGGGTTAGGGTTAGGTTGGGTTAGGTGTTAGGTTAGTGTTAGGGTGTTAGGTTTAGTGTAAGGTTAGGTGTTAGGGGGTTAGTGTTAGGGTTAGGGTTAAGTTAGGTATTAGGGGTTAGGTGTTAGGGTTAGGTGTTATGGGGTTAGGGTTAGGGTTGGGTTAGTTTATGTATTAGGGGTTAGGTGTTAGGGTTAGGGTTAGGTTAGGGTGTTAGTATTTTTGTTATGGTTAGGGAATCAGTATTTTTGCCCGAGTACAAGTAGTCGGAAGGATATGTGTATGTAATTGGGTTGGGGTTAAGTTAGGGTTAGCCACTTCACTGACCCTGGCGTAGGAAAGTGTTACTATTTTCAGTAAGTGTTACCGAACTTCTTTTTTCAAGGGAGACAACTTAACATTCTCAAGGGAGACAATAAGCATGATCAATATACGTATTATGGACGTTACATGATGTTATTACAAGAGATAGAAAATGCTACAATTTTGTTAGTGCTAGGGTGTTAGGTTAGGTTAGGTGTTAGGGGTTAGGTTAGGGGTTAGTTAGGGTTAGGTTAGGTGTGAGGGTTAGGGTTAGGGTTAGTTTAGAGTTTAACTTAAACCCCCACCCTAGTGGAAGCATGCAAACATACAATTGTAAATAGTTGGGAGAGGGTTAGGGTTAGAGCGTTTATTTTGTGTTCTGTAGTAAGTTATTTTTTACCAAGACTTTGAAAATCACAACCCCAACCCTGACCCTCATTGGTCATATGGAGAGCAATTTTAGGGTCAATGGAAAATATCTTAGTAAGTAAAAACTTGCAATATTGCATGTAATGGTAAGAGCTGTTAGGTGTTGTAGGTTGGTGTTAGGGGTTAGTGTTAGGTTAGGGGTTCGTTAGTGGGTTGTGTTAGGTTAGGTTAGTGTTAGGGTTGGTGTTAGGGTTAGGGGTTGGTGTTAGGGTTAGGTTAGTGTTAGGTTAGTGTTATAGGGTTAGGGTTAGGTTGGGTTAGGTGTTAGGTTAGTGTTAGGGTGTTAGGTTTAGTGTAAGGTTAGGTGTTAGGGGGTTAGTGTTAGGGTTAGGGTTAAGTTAGGTATTAGGGGTTAGGTGTTAGGGTTAGGTGTTATGGGGTTAGGGTTAGGGTTGGGTTAGTTTATGTATTAGGGGTTAGGTGTTAGGGTTAGGGTTAGGTTAGGGTGTTAGTATTTTTGTTATGGTTAGGGAATCAGTGTTTTTGCCCGAGTACAAGTAGTCGGAAGGATATGTGTATGTAATTGGGTTGGGGTTAAGTTAGGGTTAGCCACTTCACTGACCCTGGCGTAGGAAAGTGTTACTATTTTCAGTAAGTGTTACCGAACTTCTTTTTTCAAGGGAGACAACTTAACATTCTCAAGGGAGACAATAAGCATGATCAATATACGTATTATGGACGTTACATGATGTTATTACAAGAGATAGAAAATGCTACAATTTTGTTAGTGCTAGGGTGTTAGGTTAGGTTAGGTGTTAGGGGTTAGGTTAGGGGTTAGTTAGGGTTAGGTTAGGTGTGAGGGTTAGGGTTAGGGTTAGTTTAGAGTTTAACTTAAACCCCCACCCTAGTGGAAGCATGCAAACATACAATTGTAAATAGTTGGGAGAGGGTTAGGGTTAGAGCGTTTATTTTGTGTTCTGTAGTAAGTTATTTTTTACCAAGACTTTGAAAATCACAACCCCAACCCTGACCCTCATTGGTCATATGGAGAGCAATTTTAGGGTCAATGGAAAATATCTTAGTAAGTAAAAACTTGCAATATTGCATGTAATGGTAAGAGCTGTTAGGTGTTGTAGGTTGGTGTTAGGGGTTAGTGTTAGGTTAGGGGTTCGTTAGTGGGTTGTGTTAGGTTAGGTTAGTGTTAGGGTTGGTGTTAGGGTTAGGGGTTGGTGTTAGGGTTAGGTTAGTGTTAGGTTAGTGTTATAGGGTTAGGGTTAGGTTGGGTTAGGTGTTAGGTTAGTGTTAGGGTGTAAGGTTTAGTGTAAGGTTAGGTGTTAGGGGGTTAGTGTTAGGGTTAGGGTTAAGTTAGGTATTAGGGGTTAGGTGTTAGGGTTAGGTGTTATGGGGTTAGGGTTAGGGTTGGGTTAGTTTATGTATTAGGGGTTAGGTGTTAGGGTTAGGGTTAGGTTAGGGTGTTAGTATTTTTGTTATGGTTAGGGAATCAGTATTTTTGCCCGAGTACAAGTAGTCGGAAGGATATGTGTATGTAATTGGGTTGGGGTTAAGTTAGGGTTAGCCACTTCACTGACCCTGGCGTAGGAAAGTGTTACTATTTTCAGTAAGTGTTACCGAACTTCTTTTTTCAAGGGAGACAACTTAACATTCTCAAGGGAGACAATAAGCATGATCAATATACGTATTATGGACGTTACATGATGTTATTACAAGAGATAGAAAATGCTACAATTTTGTTAGTGCTAGGGTGTTAGGTTAGGTTAGGTGTTAGGGGTTAGGTTAGGGGTTAGTTAGGGTTAGGTTAGGTGTGAGGGTTAGGGTTAGGGTTAGTTTAGAGTTTAACTTAAACCCCCACCCTAGTGGAAGCATGCAAACATACAATTGTAAATAGTTGGGAGAGGGTTAGGGTTAGAGCGTTTATTTTGTGTTCTGTAGTAAGTTATTTTTTACCAAGACTTTGAAAATCACAACCCCAACCCTGACCCTCATTGGTCATATGGAGAGCAATTTTAGGGTCAATGGAAAATATCTTAGTAAGTAAAAACTTGCAATATTGCATGTAATGGTAAGAGCTGTTAGGTGTTGTAGGTTGGTGTTAGGGGTTAGTGTTAGGTTAGGGGTTCGTTAGTGGGTTGTGTTAGGTTAGGTTAGTGTTAGGGTTGGTGTTAGGGTTAGGGGTTGGTGTTAGGGTTAGGTTAGTGTTAGGTTAGTGTTATAGGGTTATGGTTAGGTTGGGTTAGGTGTTAGGTTAGTGTTAGGGTGTTAGGTTTAGTGTAAGGTTAGGTGTTAGGGGGTTAGTGTTAGGGTTAGGGTTAAGTTAGGTATTAGGGGTTAGGTGTTAGGGTTAGGTGTTATGGGGTTAGGGTTAGGGTTGGGTTAGTTTATGTATTAGGGGTTAGGTGTTAGGGTTAGGGTTAGGTTAGGGTGTTAGTATTTTTGTTATGGTTAGGGAATCAGTATTTTTGCCCGAGTACAAGTAGTCGGAAGGATATGTGTATGTAATTGGGTTGGGGTTAAGTTAGGGTTAGCCACTTCACTGACCCTGGCGTAGGAAAGTGTTACTATTTTCAGTAAGTGTTACCGAACTTCTTTTTTCAAGGGAGACAACTTAACATTCTCAAGGGAGACAATAAGCATGATCAATATACGTATTATGGACGTTACATGATGTTATTACAAGAGATAGAAAATGCTACAATTTTGTTAGTGCTAGGGTGTTAGGTTAGGTTAGGTGTTAGGGGTTAGGTTAGGGGTTAGTTAGGGTTAGGTTAGGTGTGAGGGTTAGGGTTAGGGTTAGTTTAGAGTTTAACTTAAACCCCCACCCTAGTGGAAGCATGCAAACATACAATTGTAAATAGTTGGGAGAGGGTTAGGGTTAGAGCGTTTATTTTGTGTTCTGTAGTAAGTTATTTTTTACCAAGACTTTGAAAATCACAACCCCAACCCTGACCCTCATTGGTCATATGGAGAGCAATTTTAGGGTCAATGGAAAATATCTTAGTAAGTAAAAACTTGCAATATTGCATGTAATGGTAAGAGCTGTTAGGTGTTGTAGGTTGGTGTTAGGGGTTAGTGTTAGGTTAGGGGTTCGTTAGTGGGTTGTGTAAGGTTAGGTTAGTGTTAGGGTTGGTGTTAGGGTTAGGGGTTGGTGTTAGGGTTAGGTTAGTGTTAGGTTAGTGTTATAGGGTTAGGGTTAGGTTGGGTTAGGTGTTAGGTTAGTGTTAGGGTGTTAGGTTTAGTGTAAGGTTAGGTGTTAGGGGGTTAGTGTTAGGGTTAGGGTTAAGTTAGGTATTAGGGGTTAGGTGTTAGGGTTAGGTGTTATGGGGTTAGGGTTAGGGTTGGGTTAGTTTATGTATTAGGGGTTAGGTGTTAGGGTTAGGGTTAGGTTAGGGTGTTAGTATTTTTGTTATGGTTAGGGAATCAGTATTTTTGCCCGAGTACAAGTAGTCGGAAGGATATGTGTATGTAATTGGGTTGGGGTTAAGTTAGGGTTAGCCACTTCACTGACCCTGGCGTAGGAAAGTGTTACTATTTTCAGTAAGTGTTACCGAACTTCTTTTTTCAAGGGAGACAACTTAACATTCTCAAGGGAGACAATAAGCATGATCAATATACGTATTATGGACGTTACATGATGTTGTTACAAGAGATAGAAAATGCTACAATTTTGTTAGTGCTAGGGTGTTAGGTTAGGTTAGGTGTTAGGGGTTAGGTTAGGGGTTAGTTAGGGTTAGGTTAGGTGTGAGGGTTAGGGTTAGGGTTAGTTTAGAGTTTAACTTAAACCCCCACCCTAGTGGAAGCATGCAAACATACAATTGTAAATAGTTGGGAGAGGGTTAGGGTTAGAGCGTTTATTTTGTGTTCTGTAGTAAGTTATTTTTTACCAAGACTTTGAAAATCACAACCCCAACCCTGACCCTCATTGGTCATATGGAGAGCAATTTTAGGGTCAATGGAAAATATCTTAGTAAGTAAAAACTTGCAATATTGCATGTAATGGTAAGAGCTGTTAGGTGTTGTAGGTTGGTGTTAGGGGTTAGTGTTAGGTTAGGGGTTCGTTAGTGGGTTGTGTTAGGTTAGGTTAGTGTTAGGGTTGGTGTTAGGGTTAGGGGTTGGTGTTAGGGTTAGGTTAGTGTTAGGTTAGTGTTATAGGGTTAGGGTTAGGTTGGGTTAGGTGTTAGGTTAGTGTTAGGGTGTTAGGTTTAGTGTAAGGTTAGGTGTTAGGGGGTTAGTGTTAGGGTTAGGGTTAAGTTAGGTATTAGGGGTTAGGTGTTAGGGTTAGGTGTTATGGGGTTAGGGTTAGGGTTGGGTTAGTTTATGTATTAGGGGTTAGGTGTTAGGGTTAGGGTTAGGTTAGGGTGTTAGTATTTTTGTTATGGTTAGGGAATCAGTATTTTTGCCCGAGTACAAGTAGTCGGAAGGATATGTGTATGTAATTGGGTTGGGGTTAAGTTAGGGTTAGCCACTTCACTGACCCTGGCGTAGGAAAGTGTTACTATTTTCAGTAAGTGTTACCGAACTTCTTTTTTCAAGGGAGACAACTTAACATTCTCAAGGGAGACAATAAGCATGATCAATATACGTATTATGGACGTTACATGATGTTATTACAAGAGATAGAAAATGCTACAATTTTGTTAGTGCTAGGGTGTTAGGTTAGGTTAGGTGTTAGGGGTTAGGTTAGGGGTTAGTTAGGGTTAGGTTAGGTGTGAGGGTTAGGGTTAGGGTTAGTTTAGAGTTTAACTTAAACCCCCACCCTAGTGGAAGCATGCAAACATACAATTGTAAATAGTTGGGAGAGGGTTAGGGTTAGAGCGTTTATTTTGTGTTCTGTAGTAAGTTATTTTTTACCAAGACTTTGAAAATCACAACCCCAACCCTGACCCTCATTGGTCATATGGAGAGCAATTTTAGGGTCAATGGAAAATATCTTAGTAAGTAAAAACTTGCAATATTGCATGTAATGGTAAGAGCTGTTAGGTGTTGTAGGTTGGTGTTAGGGGTTAGTGTTAGGTTAGGGGTTCGTTAGTGGGTTGTGTTAGGTTAGGTTAGTGTTAGGGTTGGTGTTAGGGTTAGGGGTTGGTGTTAGGGTTAGGTTAGTGTTAGGTTAGTGTTATAGGGTTAGGGTTAGGTTGGGTTAGGTGTTAGGTTAGTGTTAGGGTGTTAGGTTTAGTGTAAGGTTAGGTGTTAGGGGGTTAGTGTTAGGGTTAGGGTTAAGTTAGGTATTAGGGGTTAGGTGTTAGGGTTAGGTGTTATGGGGTTAGGGTTAGGGTTGGGTTAGTTTATGTATTAGGGGTTAGGTGTTAGGGTTAGGGTTAGGTTAGGGTGTTAGTATTTTTGTTATGGTTAGGGAATCAGTATTTTTGCCCGAGTACAAGTAGTCGGAAGGATATGTGTATGTAATTGGGTTGGGGTTAAGTTAGGGTTAGCCACTTCACTGACCCTGGCGTAGGAAAGTGTTACTATTTTCAGTAAGTGTTACCGAACTTCTTTTTTCAAGGGAGACAACTTAACATTCTCAAGGGAGACAATAAGCATGATCAATATACGTATTATGGACGTTACATGATGTCATTACAAGAGATAGAAAATGCTACAATTTTGTTAGTGCTAGGGTGTTAGGTTAGGTTAGGTGTTAGGGGTTAGGTTAGGGGTTAGTTAGGGTTAGGTTAGGTGTGAGGGTTAGGGTTAGGGTTAGTTTAGAGTTTAACTTAAACCCCCACCCTAGTGGAAGCATGCAAACATACAATTGTAAATAGTTGGGAGAGGGTTAGGGTTAGAGCGTTTATTTTGTGTTCTGTAGTAAGTTATTTTTTACCAAGACTTTGAAAATCACAACCCCAACCCTGACCCTCATTGGTCATATGGAGAGCAATTTTAGGGTCAATGGAAAATATCTTAGTAAGTAAAAACTTGCAATATTGCATGTAATGGTAAGAGCTGTTAGGTGTTGTAGGTTGGTGTTAGGGGTTAGTGTTAGGTTAGGGGTTCGTTAGTGGGTTGTGTTAGGTTAGGTTAGTGTTAGGGTTGGTGTTAGGGTTAGGGGTTGGTGTTAGGGTTAGGTTAGTGTTAGGTTAGTGTTATAGGGTTAGGGTTAGGTTGGGTTAGGTGTTAGGTTAGTGTTAGGGTGTTAGGTTTAGTGTAAGGTTAGGTGTTAGGGGGTTAGTGTTAGGGTTAGGGTTAAGTTAGGTATTAGGGGTTAGGTGTTAGGGTTAGGTGTTATGGGGTTAGGGTTAGGGTTGGGTTAGTTTATGTATTAGGGGTTAGGTGTTAGGGTTAGGGTTAGGTTAGGGTGTTAGTATTTTTGTTATGGTTAGGGAATCAGTATTTTTGCCCGAGTACAAGTAGTCGGAAGGATATGTGTATGTAATTGGGTTGGGGTTAAGTTAGGGTTAGCCACTTCACTGACCCTGGCGTAGGAAAGTGTTACTATTTTCAGTAAGTGTTACCGAACTTCTTTTTTCAAGGGAGACAACTTAACATTCTCAAGGGAGACAATAAGCATGATCAATATACGTATTATGGACGTTACATGATGTTATTACAAGAGATAGAAAATGCTACAATTTTGTTAGTGCTAGGGTGTTAGGTTAGGTTAGGTGTTAGGGGTTAGGTTAGGGGTTAGTTAGGGTTAGGTTAGGTGTGAGGGTTAGGGTTAGGGTTAGTTTAGAGTTTAACTTAAACCCCCACCCTAGTGGAAGCATGCAAACATACAATTGTAAATAGTTGGGAGAGGGTTAGGGTTAGAGCGTTTATTTTGTGTTCTGTAGTAAGTTATTTTTTACCAAGACTTTGAAAATCACAACCCCAACCCTGACCCTCATTGGTCATATGGAGAGCAATTTTAGGGTCAATGGAAAATATCTTAGTAAGTAAAAACTTGCAATATTGCATGTAATGGTAAGAGCTGTTAGGTGTTGTAGGTTGGTGTTAGGGGTTAGTGTTAGGTTAGGGGTTCGTTAGTGGGTTGTGTTAGGTTAGGTTAGTGTTAGGGTTGGTGTTAGGGTTAGGGGTTGGTGTTAGGGTTAGGTTAGTGTTAGGTTAGTGTTATAGGGTTAGGGTTAGGTTGGGTTAGGTGTTAGGTTAGTGTTAGGGTGTTAGGTTTAGTGTAAGGTTAGGTGTTAGGGGGTTAGTGTTAGGGTTAGGGTTAAGTTAGGTATTAGGGGTTAGGTGTTAGGGTTAGGTGTTATGGGGTTAGGGTTAGGGTTGGGTTAGTTTATGTATTAGGGGTTAGGTGTTAGGGTTAGGGTTAGGTTAGGGTGTTAGTATTTTTGTTATGGTTAGGGAATCAGTATTTTTGCCCGAGTACAAGTAGTCGGAAGGATATGTGTATGTAATTGGGTTGGGGTTAAGTTAGGGTTAGCCACTTCACTGACCCTGGCGTAGGAAAGTGTTACTATTTTCAGTAAGTGTTACCGAACTTCTTTTTTCAAGGGAGACAACTTAACATTCTCAAGGGAGACAATAAGCATGATCAATATACGTATTATGGACGTTACATGATGTTATTACAAGAGATAGAAAATGCTACAATTTTGTTAGTGCTAGGGTGTTAGGTTAGGTTAGGTGTTAGGGGTTAGGTTAGGGGTTAGTTAGGGTTAGGTTAGGTGTGAGGGTTAGGGTTAGGGTTAGTTTAGAGTTTAACTTAAACCCCCACCCTAGTGGAAGCATGCAAACATACAATTGTAAATAGTTGGGAGAGGGTTAGGGTTAGAGCGTTTATTTTGTGTTCTGTAGTAAGTTATTTTTTACCAAGACTTTGAAAATCACAACCCCAACCCTGACCCTCATTGGTCATATGGAGAGCAATTTTAGGGTCAATGGAAAATATCTTAGTAAGTAAAAACTTGCAATATTGCATGTAATGGTAAGAGCTGTTAGGTGTTGTAGGTTGGTGTTAGGGGTTAGTGTTAGGTTAGGGGTTCGTTAGTGGGTTGTGTTAGGTTAGGTTAGTGTTAGGGTTGGTGTTAGGGTTAGGGGTTGGTGTTAGGGTTAGGTTAGTGTTAGGTTAGTGTTATAGGGTTAGGGTTAGGTTGGGTTAGGTGTTAGGTTAGTGTTAGGGTGTTAGGTTTAGTGTAAGGTTAGGTGTTAGGGGGTTAGTGTTAGGGTTAGGGTTAAGTTAGGTATTAGGGGTTAGGTGTTAGGGTTAGGTGTTATGGGGTTAGGGTTAGGGTTGGGTTAGTTTATGTATTAGGGGTTAGGTGTTAGGGTTAGGGTTAGGTTAGGGTGTTAGTATTTTTGTTATGGTTAGGGAATCAGTATTTTTGCCCGAGTACAAGTAGTCGGAAGGATATGTGTATGTAATTGGGTTGGGGTTAAGTTAGGGTTAGCCACTTCACTGACCCTGGCGTAGGAAAGTGTTACTATTTTCAGTAAGTGTTACCGAACTTCTTTTTTCAAGGGAGACAACTTAACATTCTCAAGGGAGACAATAAGCATGATCAATATACGTATTATGGACGTTACATGATGTCATTACAAGAGATAGAAAATGCTACAATTTTGTTAGTGCTAGGGTGTTAGGTTAGGTTAGGTGTTAGGGGTTAGGTTAGGGGTTAGTTAGGGTTAGGTTAGGTGTGAGGGTTAGGGTTAGGGTTAGTTTAGAGTTTAACTTAAACCCCCACCCTAGTGGAAGCATGCAAACATACAATTGTAAATAGTTGGGAGAGGGTTAGGGTTAGAGCGTTTATTTTGTGTTCTGTAGTAAGTTATTTTTTACCAAGACTTTGAAAATCACAACCCCAACCCTGACCCTCATTGGTCATATGGAGAGCAATTTTAGGGTCAATGGAAAATATCTTAGTAAGTAAAAACTTGCAATATTGCATGTAATGGTAAGAGCTGTTAGGTGTTGTAGGTTGGTGTTAGGGGTTAGTGTTAGGTTAGGGGTTCGTTAGTGGGTTGTGTTAGGTTAGGTTAGTGTTAGGGTTGGTGTTAGGGTTAGGGGTTGGTGTTAGGGTTAGGTTAGTGTTAGGTTAGTGTTATAGGGTTAGGGTTAGGTTGGGTTAGGTGTTAGGTTAGTGTTAGGGTGTTAGGTTTAGTGTAAGGTTAGGTGTTAGGGGGTTAGTGTTAGGGTTAGGGTTAAGTTAGGTATTAGGGGTTAGGTGTTAGGGTTAGGTGTTATGGGGTTAGGGTTAGGGTTGGGTTAGTTTATGTATTAGGGGTTAGGTGTTAGGGTTAGGGTTAGGTTAGGGTGTTAGTATTTTTGTTATGGTTAGGGAATCAGTATTTTTGCCCGAGTACAAGTAGTCGGAAGGATATGTGTATGTAATTGGGTTGGGGTTAAGTTAGGGTTAGCCACTTCACTGACCCTGGCGTAGGAAAGTGTTACTATTTTCAGTAAGTGTTACCGAACTTCTTTTTTCAAGGGAGACAACTTAACATTCTCAAGGGAGACAATAAGCATGATCAATATACGTATTATGGACGTTACATGATGTTATTACAAGAGATAGAAAATGCTACAATTTTGTTAGTGCTAGGGTGTTAGGTTAGGTTAGGTGTTAGGGGTTAGGTTAGGGGTTAGTTAGGGTTAGGTTAGGTGTGAGGGTTAGGGTTAGGGTTAGTTTAGAGTTTAACTTAAACCCCCACCCTAGTGGAAGCATGCAAACATACAATTGTAAATAGTTGGGAGAGGGTTAGGGTTAGAGCGTTTATTTTGTGTTCTGTAGTAAGTTATTTTTTACCAAGACTTTGAAAATCACAACCCCAACCCTGACCCTCATTGGTCATATGGAGAGCAATTTTAGGGTCAATGGAAAATATCTTAGTAAGTAAAAACTTGCAATATTGCATGTAATGGTAAGAGCTGTTAGGTGTTGTAGGTTGGTGTTAGGGGTTAGTGTTAGGTTAGGGGTTCGTTAGTGGGTTGTGTTAGGTTAGGTTAGTGTTAGGGTTGGTGTTAGGGTTAGGGGTTGGTGTTAGGGTTAGGTTAGTGTTAGGTTAGTGTTATAGGGTTAGGGTTAGGTTGGGTTAGGTGTTAGGTTAGTGTTAGGGTGTTAGGTTTAGTGTAAGGTTAGGTGTTAGGGGGTTAGTGTTAGGGTTAGGGTTAAGTTAGGTATTAGGGGTTAGGTGTTAGGGTTAGGTGTTATGGGGTTAGGGTTAGGGTTGGGTTAGTTTATGTATTAGGGGTTAGGTGTTAGGGTTAGGGTTAGGTTAGGGTGTTAGTATTTTTGTTATGGTTAGGGAATCAGTATTTTTGCCCGAGTACAAGTAGTCGGAAGGATATGTGTATGTAATTGGGTTGGGGTTAAGTTAGGGTTAGCCACTTCACTGACCCTGGCGTAGGAAAGTGTTACTATTTTCAGTAAGTGTTACCGAACTTCTTTTTTCAAGGGAGACAACTTAACATTCTCAAGGGAGACAATAAGCATGATCAATATACGTATTATGGACGTTACATGATGTTATTACAAGAGATAGAAAATGCTACAATTTTGTTAGTGCTAGGGTGTTAGGTTAGGTTAGGTGTTAGGGGTTAGGTTAGGGGTTAGTTAGGGTTAGGTTAGGTGTGAGGGTTAGGGTTAGGGTTAGTTTAGAGTTTAACTTAAACCCCCACCCTAGTGGAAGCATGCAAACATACAATTGTAAATAGTTGGGAGAGGGTTAGGGTTAGAGCGTTTATTTTGTGTTCTGTAGTAAGTTATTTTTTACCAAGACTTTGAAAATCACAACCCCAACCCTGACCCTCATTGGTCATATGGAGAGCAATTTTAGGGTCAATGGAAAATATCTTAGTAAGTAAAAACTTGCAATATTGCATGTAATGGTAAGAGCTGTTAGGTGTTGTAGGTTGGTGTTAGGGGTTAGTGTTAGGTTAGGGGTTCGTTAGTGGGTTGTGTTAGGTTAGGTTAGTGTTAGGGTTGGTGTTAGGGTTAGGGGTTGGTGTTAGGGTTAGGTTAGTGTTAGGTTAGTGTTATAGGGTTAGGGTTAGGTTGGGTTAGGTGTTAGGTTAGTGTTAGGGTGTTAGGTTTAGTGTAAGGTTAGGTGTTAGGGGGTTAGTGTTAGGGTTAGGGTTAAGTTAGGTATTAGGGGTTAGGTGTTAGGGTTAGGTGTTATGGGGTTAGGGTTAGGGTTGGGTTAGTTTATGTATTAGGGGTTAGGTGTTAGGGTTAGGGTTAGGTTAGGGTGTTAGTATTTTTGTTATGGTTAGGGAATCAGTATTTTTGCCCGAGTACAAGTAGTCGGAAGGATATGTGTATGTAATTGGGTTGGGGTTAAGTTAGGGTTAGCCACTTCACTGACCCTGGCGTAGGAAAGTGTTACTATTTTCAGTAAGTGTTACCGAACTTCTTTTTTCAAGGGAGACAACTTAACATTCTCAAGGGAGACAATAAGCATGATCAATATACGTATTATGGACGTTACATGATGTTATTACAAGAGATAGAAAATGCTACAATTTTGTTAGTGCTAGGGTGTTAGGTTAGGTTAGGTGTTAGGGGTTAGGTTAGGGGTTAGTTAGGGTTAGGTTAGGTGTGAGGGTTAGGGTTAGGGTTAGTTTAGAGTTTAACTTAAACCCCCACCCTAGTGGAAGCATGCAAACATACAATTGTAAATAGTTGGGAGAGGGTTAGGGTTAGAGCGTTTATTTTGTGTTCTGTAGTAAGTTATTTTTTACCAAGACTTTGAAAATCACAACCCCAACCCTGACCCTCATTGGTCATATGGAGAGCAATTTTAGGGTCAATGGAAAATATCTTAGTAAGTAAAAACTTGCAATATTGCATGTAATGGTAAGAGCTGTTAGGTGTTGTAGGTTGGTGTTAGGGGTTAGTGTTAGGTTAGGGGTTCGTTAGTGGGTTGTGTTAGGTTAGGTTAGTGTTAGGGTTGGTGTTAGGGTTAGGGGTTGGTGTTAGGGTTAGGTTAGTGTTAGGTTAGTGTTATAGGGTTAGGGTTAGGTTGGGTTAGGTGTTAGGTTAGTGTTAGGGTGTTAGGTTTAGTGTAAGGTTAGGTGTTAGGGGGTTAGTGTTAGGGTTAGGGTTAAGTTAGGTATTAGGGGTTAGGTGTTAGGGTTAGGTGTTATGGGGTTAGGGTTAGGGTTGGGTTAGTTTATGTATTAGGGGTTAGGTGTTAGGGTTAGGGTTAGGTTAGGGTGTTAGTATTTTTGTTATGGTTAGGGAATCAGTATTTTTGCCCGAGTACAAGTAGTCGGAAGGATATGTGTATGTAATTGGGTTGGGGTTAAGTTAGGGTTAGCCACTTCACTGACCCTGGCGTAGGAAAGTGTTACTATTTTCAGTAAGTGTTACCGAACTTCTTTTTTCAAGGGAGACAACTTAACATTCTCAAGGGAGACAATAAGCATGATCAATATACGTATTATGGACGTTACATGATGTTATTACAAGAGATAGAAAATGCTACAATTTTGTTAGTGCTAGGGTGTTAGGTTAGGTTAGGTGTTAGGGGTTAGGTTAGGGGTTAGTTAGGGTTAGGTTAGGTGTGAGGGTTAGGGTTAGGGTTAGTTTAGAGTTTAACTTAAACCCCCACCCTAGTGGAAGCATGCAAACATACAATTGTAAATAGTTGGGAGAGGGTTAGGGTTAGAGCGTTTATTTTGTGTTCTGTAGTAAGTTATTTTTTACCAAGACTTTGAAAATCACAACCCCAACCCTGACCCTCATTGGTCATATGGAGAGCAATTTTAGGGTCAATGGAAAATATCTTAGTAAGTAAAAACTTGCAATATTGCATGTAATGGTAAGAGCTGTTAGGTGTTGTAGGTTGGTGTTAGGGGTTAGTGTTAGGTTAGGGGTTCGTTAGTGGGTTGTGTTAGGTTAGGTTAGTGTTAGGGTTGGTGTTAGGGTTAGGGGTTGGTGTTAGGGTTAGGTTAGTGTTAGGTTAGTGTTATAGGGTTAGGGTTAGGTTGGGTTAGGTGTTAGGTTAGTGTTAGGGTGTTAGGTTTAGTGTAAGGTTAGGTGTTAGGGGGTTAGTGTTAGGGTTAGGGTTAAGTTAGGTATTAGGGGTTAGGTGTTAGGGTTAGGTGTTATGGGGTTAGGGTTAGGGTTGGGTTAGTTTATGTATTAGGGGTTAGGTGTTAGGGTTAGGGTTAGGTTAGGGTGTTAGTATTTTTGTTATGGTTAGGGAATCAGTATTTTTGCCCGAGTACAAGTAGTCGGAAGGATATGTGTATGTAATTGGGTTGGGGTTAAGTTAGGGTTAGCCACTTCACTGACCCTGGCGTAGGAAAGTGTTACTATTTTCAGTAAGTGTTACCGAACTTCTTTTTTCAAGGGAGACAACTTAACATTCTCAAGGGAGACAATAAGCATGATCAATATACGTATTATGGACGTTACATGATGTTATTACAAGAGATAGAAAATGCTACAATTTTGTTAGTGCTAGGGTGTTAGGTTAGGTTAGGTGTTAGGGGTTAGGTTAGGGGTTAGTTAGGGTTAGGTTAGGTGTGAGGGTTAGGGTTAGGGTTAGTTTAGAGTTTAACTTAAACCCCCACCCTAGTGGAAGCATGCAAACATACAATTGTAAATAGTTGGGAGAGGGTTAGGGTTAGAGCGTTTATTTTGTGTTCTGTAGTAAGTTATTTTTTACCAAGACTTTGAAAATCACAACCCCAACCCTGACCCTCATTGGTCATATGGAGAGCAATTTTAGGGTCAATGGAAAATATCTTAGTAAGTAAAAACTTGCAATATTGCATGTAATGGTAAGAGCTGTTAGGTGTTGTAGGTTGGTGTTAGGGGTTAGTGTTAGGTTAGGGGTTCGTTAGTGGGTTGTGTTAGGTTAGGTTAGTGTTAGGGTTGGTGTTAGGGTTAGGGGTTGGTGTTAGGGTTAGGTTAGTGTTAGGTTAGTGTTATAGGGTTAGGGTTAGGTTGGGTTAGGTGTTAGGTTAGTGTTAGGGTGTTAGGTTTAGTGTAAGGTTAGGTGTTAGGGGGTTAGTGTTAGGGTTAGGGTTAAGTTAGGTATTAGGGGTTAGGGTTAGGGTTAGGGTTAGGGTTAGGGTTAGGGTTAGGGTTAGGGTTAGGGTTAGGGTTAGGTTAGGGTTAGGGTTAGGGTTAGGGTTAGGGTTAGGGTTAGGGTTAGGGTTAGGGTTAGGGAATCAGTATTTTTGCCCGAGTACAAGTAGTCGGAAGGATATGTGTATGTAATTGGGTTGGGGTTAAGTTAGGGTTAGCCACTTCACTGACCCTGGCGTAGGAAAGT
The DNA here is from genome assembly GCA_964019695.1 of Loripinus fragilis. Lineage (NCBI taxonomy): Eukaryota > Metazoa > Mollusca > Bivalvia > Lucinida > Lucinidae > Loripinus > Loripinus fragilis. Next base: position 346,403 of record CAXHUL010000698.1, read on the forward strand.
GTTACTATTTTCAGTAAGTGTTACCGAACTTCTTTTTTCAAGGGAGACAACTTAACATTCTCAAGGGAGACAATAAGCATGATCAATATACGTATTATGGACGTTACATGATGTTATTACAAGAGATAGAAAATGCTACAATTTTGTTAGTGCTAGGGTGTTAGGTTAGGTTAGGTGTTAGGGGTTAGGTTAGGGGTTAGTTAGGGTTAGGTTAGGTGTGAGGGTTAGGGTTAGGGTTAGTTTAGAGTTTAACTTAAACCCCCACCCTAGTGGAAGCATGCAAACATACAATTGTAAATAGTTGGGAGAGGGTTAGGGTTAGAGCGTTTATTTTGTGTTCTGTAGTAAGTTATTTTTTACCAAGACTTTGAAAATCACAACCCCAACCCTGACCCTCATTGGTCATATGGAGAGCAATTTTAGGGTCAATGGAAAATATCTTAGTAAGTAAAAACTTGCAATATTGCATGTAATGGTAAGAGCTGTTAGGTGTTGTAGGTTGGTGTTAGGGGTTAGTGTTAGGTTAGGGGTTCGTTAGTGGGTTGTGTTAGGTTAGGTTAGTGTTAGGGTTGGTGTTAGGGTTAGGGGTTGGTGTTAGGGTTAGGTTAGTGTTAGGTTAGTGTTATAGGGTTAGGGTTAGGTTGGGTTAGGTGTTAGGTTAGTGTTAGGGTGTTAGGTTTAGTGTAAGGTTAGGTGTTAGGGGGTTAGTGTTAGGGTTAGGGTTAAGTTAGGTATTAGGGGTTAGGTGTTAGGGTTAGGTGTTATGGGGTTAGGGTTAGGGTTGGGTTAGTTTATGTATTAGGGGTTAGGTGTTAGGGTTAGGGTTAGGTTAGGGTGTTAGTATTTTTGTTATGGTTAGGGAATCAGTATTTTTGCCCGAGTACAAGTAGTCGGAAGGATATGTGTATGTAATTGGGTTGGGGTTAAGTTAGGGTTAGCCACTTCACTGACCCTGGCGTAGGAAAGTGTTACTATTTTCAGTAAGTGTTACCGAACTTCTTTTTTCAAGGGAGACAACTTAACATTCTCAAGGGAGACAATAAGCATGATCAATATACGTATTATGGACGTTACATGATGTTATTACAAGAGATAGAAAATGCTACAATTTTGTTAGTGCTAGGGTGTTAGGTTAGGTTAGGTGTTAGGGGTTAGGTTAGGGGTTAGTTAGGGTTAGGTTAGGTGTGAGGGTTAGGGTTAGGGTTAGTTTAGAGTTTAACTTAAACCCCCACCCTAGTGGAAGCATGCAAACATACAATTGTAAATAGTTGGGAGAGGGTTAGGGTTAGAGCGTTTATTTTGTGTTCTGTAGTAAGTTATTTTTTACCAAGACTTTGAAAATCACAACCCCAACCCTGACCCTCATTGGTCATATGGAGAGCAATTTTAGGGTCAATGGAAAATATCTTAGTAAGTAAAAACTTGCAATATTGCATGTAATGGTAAGAGCTGTTAGGTGTTGTAGGTTGGTGTTAGGGGTTAGTGTTAGGTTAGGGGTTCGTTAGTGGGTTGTGTTAGGTTAGGTTAGTGTTAGGGTTGGTGTTAGGGTTAGGGGTTGGTGTTAGGGTTAGGTTAGTGTTAGGTTAGTGTTATAGGGTTAGGGTTAGGTTGGGTTAGGTGTTAGGTTAGTGTTAGGGTGTTAGGTTTAGTGTAAGGTTAGGTGTTAGGGGGTTAGTGTTAGGGTTAGGGTTAAGTTAGGTATTAGGGGTTAGGTGTTAGGGTTAGGTGTTATGGGGTTAGGGTTAGGGTTGGGTTAGTTTATGTATTAGGGGTTAGGTGTTAGGGTTAGGGTTAGGTTAGGGTGTTAGTATTTTTGTTATGGTTAGGGAATCAGTATTTTTGCCCGAGTACAAGTAGTCGGAAGGATATGTGTATGTAATTGGGTTGGGGTTAAGTTAGGGTTAGCCACTTCACTGACCCTGGCGTAGGAAAGTGTTACTATTTTCAGTAAGTGTTACCGAACTTCTTTTTTCAAGGGAGACAACTTAACATTCTCAAGGGAGACAATAAGCATGATCAATATACGTATTATGGACGTTACATGATGTTATTACAAGAGATAGAAAATGCTACAATTTTGTTAGTGCTAGGGTGTTAGGTTAGGTTAGGTGTTAGGGGTTAGGTTAGGGGTTAGTTAGGGTTAGGTTAGGTGTGAGGGTTAGGGTTAGGGTTAGTTTAGAGTTTAACTTAAACCCCCACCCTAGTGGAAGCATGCAAACATACAATTGTAAATAGTTGGGAGAGGGTTAGGGTTAGAGCGTTTATTTTGTGTTCTGTAGTAAGTTATTTTTTACCAAGACTTTGAAAATCACAACCCCAACCCTGACCCTCATTGGTCATATGGAGAGCAATTTTAGGGTCAATGGAAAATATCTTAGTAAGTAAAAACTTGCAATATTGCATGTAATGGTAAGAGCTGTTAGGTGTTGTAGGTTGGTGTTAGGGGTTAGTGTTAGGTTAGGGGTTCGTTAGTGGGTTGTGTTAGGTTAGGTTAGTGTTAGGGTTGGTGTTAGGGTTAGGGGTTGGTGTTAGGGTTAGGTTAGTGTTAGGTTAGTGTTATAGGGTTAGGGTTAGGTTGGGTTAGGTGTTAGGTTAGTGTTAGGGTGTTAGGTTTAGTGTAAGGTTAGGTGTTAGGGGGTTAGTGTTAGGGTTAGGGTTAAGTTAGGTATTAGGGGTTAGGTGTTAGGGTTAGGTGTTATGGGGTTAGGGTTAGGGTTGGGTTAGTTTATGTATTAGGGGTTAGGTGTTAGGGTTAGGGTTAGGTTAGGGTGTTAGTATTTTTGTTATGGTTAGGGAATCAGTATTTTTGCCCGAGTACAAGTAGTCGGAAGGATATGTGTATGTAATTGGGTTGGGGTTAAGTTAGGGTTAGCCACTTCACTGACCCTGGCGTAGGAAAGTGTTACTATTTTCAGTAAGTGTTACCGAACTTCTTTTTTCAAGGGAGACAACTTAACATTCTCAAGGGAGACAATAAGCATGATCAATATACGTATTATGGACGTTACATGATGTTATTACAAGAGATAGAAAATGCTACAATTTTGTTAGTGCTAGGGTGTTAGGTTAGGTTAGGTGTTAGGGGTTAGGTTAGGGGTTAGTTAGGGTTAGGTTAGGTGTGAGGGTTAGGGTTAGGGTTAGTTTAGAGTTTAACTTAAACCCCCACCCTAGTGGAAGCATGCAAACATACAATTGTAAATAGTTGGGAGAGGGTTAGGGTTAGAGCGTTTATTTTGTGTTCTGTAGTAAGTTATTTTTTACCAAGACTTTGAAAATCACAACCCCAACCCTGACCCTCATTGGTCATATGGAGAGCAATTTTAGGGTCAATGGAAAATATCTTAGTAAGTAAAAACTTGCAATATTGCATGTAATGGTAAGAGCTGTTAGGTGTTGTAGGTTGGTGTTAGGGGTTAGTGTTAGGTTAGGGGTTCGTTAGTGGGTTGTGTTAGGTTAGGTTAGTGTTAGGGTTGGTGTTAGGGTTAGGGGTTGGTGTTAGGGTTAGGTTAGTGTTAGGTTAGTGTTATAGGGTTAGGGTTAGGTTGGGTTAGGTGTTAGGTTAGTGTTAGGGTGTTAGGTTTAGTGTAAGGTTAGGTGTTAGGGGGTTAGTGTTAGGGTTAGGGTTAAGTTAGGTATTAGGGGTTAGGGTTAGGGTTAGGGTTAGGGTTAGGGTTAGGGTTAGGGTTAGGGTTAGGGTTAGGGTTAGGGTTAGGGTTAGGGTTAGGGTTAGGGTTAGGGTTAGGGTTAGGGTTAGGGTTAGGGTTAGGGTTAGGGGTTAGGGTTAGGGTTAGGGTTAGGGTTAGGGTTAGGGTTAGGGAATCAGTATTTTTGCCCGAGTACAAGTAGTCGGAAGGATATGTGTATGTAATTGGGTTGGGGTTAAGTTAGGGTTAGCCACTTCACTGACCCTGGCGTAGGAAAGTGTTACTATTTTCAGTAAGTGTTACCGAACTTCTTTTTTCAAGGGAGACAACTTAACATTCTCAAGGGAGACAATAAGCATGATCAATATACGTATTATGGACGTTACATGATGTTATTACAAGAGATAGAAAATGCTACAATTTTGTTAGTGCTAGGGTGTTAGGTTAGGTTAGGTGTTAGGGGTTAGGTTAGGGGTTAGTTAGGGTTAGGTTAGGTGTGAGGGTTAGGGTTAGGGTTAGTTTAGAGTTTAACTTAAACCCCCACCCTAGTGGAAGCATGCAAACATACAATTGTAAATAGTTGGGAGAGGGTTAGGGTTAGAGCGTTTATTTTGTGTTCTGTAGTAAGTTATTTTTTACCAAGACTTTGAAAATCACAACCCCAACCCTGACCCTCATTGGTCATATGGAGAGCAATTTTAGGGTCAATGGAAAATATCTTAGTAAGTAAAAACTTGCAATATTGCATGTAATGGTAAGAGCTGTTAGGTGTTGTAGGTTGGTGTTAGGGGTTAGTGTTAGGTTAGGGGTTCGTTAGTGGGTTGTGTTAGGTTAGGTTAGTGTTAGGGTTGGTGTTAGGGTTAGGGGTTGGTGTTAGGGTTAGGTTAGTGTTAGGTTAGTGTTATAGGGTTAGGGTTAGGTTGGGTTAGGTGTTAGGTTAGTGTTAGGGTGTTAGGTTTAGTGTAAGGTTAGGTGTTAGGGGGTTAGTGTTAGGGTTAGGGTTAAGTTAGGTATTAGGGGTTAGGTGTTAGGGTTAGGTGTTATGGGGTTAGGGTTAGGGTTGGGTTAGTTTATGTATTAGGGGTTAGGTGTTAGGGTTAGGGTTAGGTTAGGGTGTTAGTATTTTTGTTATGGTTAGGGAATCAGTATTTTTGCCCGAGTACAAGTAGTCGGAAGGATATGTGTATGTAATTGGGTTGGGGTTAAGTTAGGGTTAGCCACTTCACTGACCCTGGCGTAGGAAAGTGTTACTATTTTCAGTAAGTGTTACCGAACTTCTTTTTTCAAGGGAGACAACTTAACATTCTCAAGGGAGACAATAAGCATGATCAATATACGTATTATGGACGTTACATGATGTTATTACAAGAGATAGAAAATGCTACAATTTTGTTAGTGCTAGGGTGTTAGGTTAGGTTAGGTGTTAGGGGTTAGGTTAGGGGTTAGTTAGGGTTAGGTTAGGTGTGAGGGTTAGGGTTAGGGTTAGTTTAGAGTTTAACTTAAACCCCCACCCTAGTGGAAGCATGCAAACATACAATTGTAAATAGTTGGGAGAGGGTTAGGGTTAGAGCGTTTATTTTGTGTTCTGTAGTAAGTTATTTTTTACCAAGACTTTGAAAATCACAACCCCAACCCTGACCCTCATTGGTCATATGGAGAGCAATTTTAGGGTCAATGGAAAATATCTTAGTAAGTAAAAACTTGCAATATTGCATGTAATGGTAAGAGCTGTTAGGGTTAGGGTTAGGGTTAGGGTTAGGGTTAGGGTTAGGGTTAGGGTTAGGGTTAGGGTTAGGGTTAGGGTTAGGGTTAGGGTTAGGGTTAGGGAGGGTTAGGGTTAGGGTTAGGGTTAGGGTTAGGGTTAGGGTTAGGGTTAGGGTTAGGGTTAGGGTTAGGGTTAGGGTTAGGGTTAGGGTTAGGGTTAGGGTTAGGGTTAGGGTTAGGGTTAGGGTTAGGGTTAGGGTTAGGGTTAGGGTTAGGGTTAGGGTTAGGGTTAGGGGGTTAGTGTTAGGGTTAGGGTTAGGTTAGGTATTAGGGGTTAGGTGTTAGGGTTAGGTGTTAGGGGGTTAGGGTTAGGGTTGGGTTAGTTTATGTATTAGGGGTTAGGTGTTAGGGTTAGGGTTAGGTTAGGGTGTTAGTATTTTTGTTATGGTTAGGGAATCAGTATTTTTGCCCGAGTGGAAGTGGTCGGAAGGATATGTGTATGTAATTGGGTTGGGGTTAAGTAAGGGTTAGCCACTTCACTGACCCTGGCGTAGGAAAGTGTTACTATTTTCAGTAAGTGTTACCGAACTTCTTTTTTCAAGGGAGACAACTTAACATTCTCAAGGGAGACAATAAGCATGATCAATATACGTATTATGGACGTTACATGATGTTATTACAAGAAATAGAAAATGCTACAATTGTGTTAGTGCTAGGGTGTTAGGTTAGGTTAGGTGTTAGGGGTTAGGTTAGGAGTTAGTTAGGGTTAGGTTAGGTGTGAGGGTTAGGGTTAGGGTTAGTTTAGAGTTTAACTTAAACCCCCACCCTAGTGGAAGCATGCAAACATACAATTGTAAATAGTTGGGAGAGGGTTAGGGTTAGAGCGTTTATTTTGTGTTCTGTAGTAAGTTATTTTTTACCAAGACTTTGAAAATCACAACCCCAACCCTGACCCTCATTGGTCATATGGAGAGCAATTTTAGGGTCAATGGAAAATATCTTATGCATGTAATGGTAAGAGCTGTTAGGTGTTGTAGGTTGGTGTTAGGGGTTAGTGTTAGGTTAGGGGTTCGTTAGTGGGTTGTGTTAGGTTAGGTTAGTGTTAGGGTTGGTGTTAGGGTTAGGGGTTGGTGTTAGGGTTAGGTTAGTGTTAGGTTAGTGTTATAGGGTTAGGTTGGGTTAGGTGTTAGGTTAGTGTTAGGGTGTTAGGTTTAGTGTAAGGTTAGGTGTTAGGGGGTTAGTGTTAGGGTTAGGGTTAGGTTAGGTATTAGGGGTTAGGTGTTAGGGTTAGGTGTTAGGGGGTTAGGGTTAGGGTTGGGTTAGTTTATGTATTAGGGGTTAGGTGTTAGGGTTAGGGTTAGGTTAGGGTGTTAGTATTTTTGTTATGGTTAGGGAATCAGTATTTTTGCCCGAGTGGAAGTGGTCGGAAGGATATGTGTATGTAATTGGGTTGGGGTTAAGTAAGGGTTAGCCACTTCACTGACCCTGGCGTAGGAAAGTGTTACTATTTTCAGTAAGTGTTACCGAACTTCTTTTTTCAAGGGAGACAACTTAACATTCTCAAGGGAGACAATAAGCATGATCAATATACGTATTATGGACGTTACATGATGTTATTACAAGAAATAGAAAATGCTACAATTGTGTTAGTGCTAGGGTGTTAGGTTAGGTTAGGTGTTAGGGGTTAGGTTAGGAGTTAGTTAGGGTTAGGTTAGGTGTGAGGGTTAGGGTTAGGGTTAGTTTAGAGTTTAACTTAAACCCCCACCCTAGTGGAAGCATGCAAACATACAATTGTAAATAGTTGGGAGAGGGTTAGGGTTAGAGCGTTTATTTTGTGTTCTGTAGTAAGTTATTTTTTACCAAGACTTTGAAAATCACAACCCCAACCCTGACCCTCATTGGTCATATGGAGAGCAATTTTAGGGTCAATGGAAAATATCTTATGCATGTAATGGTAAGAGCTGTTAGGTGTTGTAGGTTGGTGTTAGGGGTTAGTGTTAGGTTAGGGGTTCGTTAGTGGGTTGTGTTAGGTTAGGTTAGTGTTAGGGTTGGTGTTAGGGTTAGGGGTTGGTGTTAGGGTTAGGTTAGTGTTAGGTTAGTGTTATAGGGTTAGGTTGGGTTAGGTGTTAGGTTAGTGTTAGGGTGTTAGGTTTAGTGTAAGGTTAGGTGTTAGGGGGTTAGTGTTAGGGTTAGGGTTAGGTTAGGTATTAGGGGTTAGGTGTTAGGGTTAGGTGTTAGGGGGTTAGGGTTAGGGTTGGGTTAGTTTATGTATTAGGGGTTAGGTGTTAGGGTTAGGGTTAGGTTAGGGTGTTAGTATTTTTGTTATGGTTAGGGAATCAGTATTTTTGCCCGAGTGGAAGTGGTCGGAAGGATATGTGTATGTAATTGGGTTGGGGTTAAGTAAGGGTTAGCCACTTCACTGACCCTGGCGTAGGAAAGTGTTACTATTTTCAGTAAGTGTTACCGAACTTCTTTTTTCAAGGGAGACAACTTAACATTCTCAAGGGAGACAATAAGCATGATCAATATACGTATTATGGACGTTACATGATGTTATTACAAGAAATAGAAAATGCTACAATTGTGTTAGTGCTAGGGTGTTAGGTTAGGTTAGGTGTTAGGGGTTAGGTTAGGAGTTAGTTAGGGTTAGGTTAGGTGTGAGGGTTAGGGTTAGGGTTAGTTTAGAGTTTAACTTAAACCCCCACCCTAGTGGAAGCATGCAAACATACAATTGTAAATAGTTGGGAGAGGGTTAGGGTTAGAGCGTTTATTTTGTGTTCTGTAGTAAGTTATTTTTTACCAAGACTTTGAAAATCACAACCCCAACCCTGACCCTCATTGGTCATATGGAGAGCAATTTTAGGGTCAATGGAAAATATCTTATGCATGTAATGGTAAGAGCTGTTAGGTGTTGTAGGTTGGTGTTAGGGGTTAGTGTTAGGTTAGGGGTTCGTTAGTGGGTTGTGTTAGGTTAGGTTAGTGTTAGGGTTGGTGTTAGGGTTAGGGGTTGGTGTTAGGGTTAGGTTAGTGTTAGGTTAGTGTTATAGGGTTAGGTTGGGTTAGGTGTTAGGTTAGTGTTAGGGTGTTAGGTTTAGTGTAAGGTTAGGTGTTAGGGGGTTAGTGTTAGGGTTAGGGTTAGGTTAGGTATTAGGGGTTAGGTGTTAGGGTTAGGTGTTAGGGGGTTAGGGTTAGGGTTGGGTTAGTTTATGTATTAGGGGTTAGGTGTTAGGGTTAGGGTTAGGTTAGGGTGTTAGTATTTTTGTTATGGTTAGGGAATCAGTATTTTTGCCCGAGTGGAAGTGGTCGGAAGGATATGTGTATGTAATTGGGTTGGGGTTAAGTAAGGGTTAGCCACTTCACTGACCCTGGCGTAGGAAAGTGTTACTATTTTCAGTAAGTGTTACTGAACTTCTTTTTTCAAGGGAGACAACTTAACATTCTCAAGGGAGACAATAAGCATGATCAATATACGTATTATGGACGTTACATGATGTTATTACAAGAAATAGAAAATGCTACAATTGTGTTAGTGCTAGGGTGTTAGGTTAGGTTAGGTGTTAGGGGTTAGGTTAGGAGTTAGTTAGGGTTAGGTTAGGTGTGAGGGTTAGGGTTAGGGTTAGTTTAGAGTTTAACTTAAACCCCCACCCTAGTGGAAGCATGCAAACATACAATTGTAAATAGTTGGGAGAGGGTTAGGGTTAGAGCGTTTATTTTGTGTTCTGTAGTAAGTTATTTTTTACCAAGACTTTGAAAATCACAACCCCAACCCTGACCCTCATTGGTCATATGGAGAGCAATTTTAGGGTCAATGGAAAATATCTTATGCATGTAATGGTAAGAGCTGTTAGGTGTTGTAGGTTGGTGTTAGGGGTTAGTGTTAGGTTAGGGGTTCGTTAGTGGGTTGTGTTAGGTTAGGTTAGTGTTAGGGTTGGTGTTAGGGTTAGGGGTTGGTGTTAGGGTTAGGTTAGTGTTAGGTTAGTGTTATAGGGTTAGGTTGGGTTAGGTGTTAGGTTAGTGTTAGGGTGTTAGGTTTAGTGTAAGGTTAGGTGTTAGGGGGTTAGTGTTAGGGTTAGGGTTAGGTTAGGTATTAGGGGTTAGGTGTTAGGGTTAGGTGTTAGGGGGTTAGGGTTAGGGTTGGGTTAGTTTATGTATTAGGGGTTAGGTGTTAGGGTTAGGGTTAGGTTAGGGTGTTAGTATTTTTGTTATGGTTAGGGAATCAGTATTTTTGCCCGAGTGGAAGTGGTCGGAAGGATATGTGTATGTAATTGGGTTGGGGTTAAGTAAGGGTTAGCCACTTCACTGACCCTGGCGTAGGAAAGTGTTACTATTTTCAGTAAGTGTTACCGAACTTCTTTTTTCAAGGGAGACAACTTAACATTCTCAAGGGAGACAATAAGCATGATCAATATACGTATTATGGACGTTACATGATGTTATTACAAGAAATAGAAAATGCTACAATTGTGTTAGTGCTAGGGTGTTAGGTTAGGTTAGGTGTTAGGGGTTAGGTTAGGAGTTAGTTAGGGTTAGGTTAGGTGTGAGGGTTAGGGTTAGGGTTAGTTTAGAGTTTAACTTAAACCCCCACCCTAGTGGAAGCATGCAAACATACAATTGTAAATAGTTGGGAGAGGGTTAGGGTTAGAGCGTTTATTTTGTGTTCTGTAGTAAGTTATTTTTTACCAAGACTTTGAAAATCACAACCCCAACCCTGACCCTCATTGGTCATATGGAGAGCAATTTTAGGGTCAATGGAAAATATCTTATGCATGTAATGGTAAGAGCTGTTAGGTGTTGTAGGTTGGTGTTAGGGGTTAGTGTTAGGTTAGGGGTTCGTTAGTGGGTTGTGTTAGGTTAGGTTAGTGTTAGGGTTGGTGTTAGGGTTAGGGGTTGGTGTTAGGGTTAGGTTAGTGTTAGGTTAGTGTTATAGGGTTAGGTTGGGTTAGGTGTTAGGTTAGTGTTAGGGTGTTAGGTTTAGTGTAAGGTTAGGTGTTAGGGGGTTAGTGTTAGGGTTAGGGTTAGGTTAGGTATTAGGGGTTAGGTGTTAGGGTTAGGTGTTAGGGGGTTAGGGTTAGGGTTGGGTTAGTTTATGTATTAGGGGTTAGGTGTTAGGGTTAGGGTTAGGTTAGGGTGTTAGTATTTTTGTTATGGTTAGGGAATCAGTATTTTTGCCCGAGTGGAAGTGGTCGGAAGGATATGTGTATGTAATTGGGTTGGGGTTAAGTAAGGGTTAGCCACTTCACTGACCCTGGCGTAGGAAAGTGTTACTATTTTCAGTAAGTGTTACCGAACTTCTTTTTTCAAGGGAGACAACTTAACATTCTCAAGGGAGACAATAAGCATGATCAATATACGTATTATGGACGTTACATGATGTTATTACAAGAAATAGAAAATGCTACAATTGTGTTAGTGCTAGGGTGTTAGGTTAGGTTAGGTGTTAGGGGTTAGGTTAGGAGTTAGTTAGGGTTAGGTTAGGTGTGAGGGTTAGGGTTAGGGTTAGTTTAGAGTTTAACTTAAACCCCCACCCTAGTGGAAGCATGCAAACATACAATTGTAAATAGTTGGGAGAGGGTTAGGGTTAGAGCGTTTATTTTGTGTTCTGTAGTAAGTTATTTTTTACCAAGACTTTGAAAATCACAACCCCAACCCTGACCCTCATTGGTCATATGGAGAGCAATTTTAGGGTCAATGGAAAATATCTTATGCATGTAATGGTAAGAGCTGTTAGGTGTTGTAGGTTGGTGTTAGGGGTTAGTGTTAGGTTAGGGGTTCGTTAGTGGGTTGTGTTAGGTTAGGTTAGTGTTAGGGTTGGTGTTAGGGTTAGGGGTTGGTGTTAGGGTTAGGTTAGTGTTAGGTTAGTGTTATAGGGTTAGGTTGGGTTAGGTGTTAGGTTAGTGTTAGGGTGTTAGGTTTAGTGTAAGGTTAGGTGTTAGGGGGTTAGTGTTAGGGTTAGGGTTAGGTTAGGTATTAGGGGTTAGGTGTTAGGGTTAGGTGTTAGGGGGTTAGGGTTAGGGTTGGGTTAGTTTATGTATTAGGGGTTAGGTGTTAGGGTTAGGGTTAGGTTAGGGTGTTAGTATTTTTGTTATGGTTAGGGAATCAGTATTTTTGCCCGAGTGGAAGTGGTCGGAAGGATATGTGTATGTAATTGGGTTGGGGTTAAGTAAGGGTTAGCCACTTCACTGACCCTGGCGTAGGAAAGTGTTACTATTTTCAGTAAGTGTTACCGAACTTCTTTTTTCAAGGGAGACAACTTAACATTCTCAAGGGAGACAATAAGCATGATCAATATACGTATTATGGACGTTACATGATGTTATTACAAGAAATAGAAAATGCTACAATTGTGTTAGTGCTAGGGTGTTAGGTTAGGTTAGGTGTTAGGGGTTAGGTTAGGAGTTAGTTAGGGTTAGGTTAGGTGTGAGGGTTAGGGTTAGGGTTAGTTTAGAGTTTAACTTAAACCCCCACCCTAGTGGAAGCATGCAAACATACAATTGTAAATAGTTGGGAGAGGGTTAGGGTTAGAGCGTTTATTTTGTGTTCTGTAGTAAGTTATTTTTTACCAAGACTTTGAAAATCACAACCCCAACCCTGACCCTCATTGGTCATATGGAGAGCAATTTTAGGGTCAATGGAAAATATCTTATGCATGTAATGGTAAGAGCTGTTAGGTGTTGTAGGTTGGTGTTAGGGGTTAGTGTTAGGTTAGGGGTTCGTTAGTGGGTTGTGTTAGGTTAGGTTAGTGTTAGGGTTGGTGTTAGGGTTAGGGGTTGGTGTTAGGGTTAGGTTAGTGTTAGGTTAGTGTTATAGGGTTAGGTTGGGTTAGGTGTTAGGTTAGTGTTAGGGTGTTAGGTTTAGTGTAAGGTTAGGTGTTAGGGGGTTAGTGTTAGGGTTAGGGTTAGGTTAGGTATTAGGGGTTAGGTGTTAGGGTTAGGTGTTAGGGGGTTAGGGTTAGGGTTGGGTTAGTTTATGTATTAGGGGTTAGGTGTTAGGGTTAGGGTTAGGTTAGGGTGTTAGTATTTTTGTTATGGTTAGGGAATCAGTATTTTTGCCCGAGTGGAAGTGGTCGGAAGGATATGTGTATGTAATTGGGTTGGGGTTAAGTAAGGGTTAGCCACTTCACTGACCCTGGCGTAGGAAAGTGTTACTATTTTCAGTAAGTGTTACCGAACTTCTTTTTTCAAGGGAGACAACTTAACATTCTCAAGGGAGACAATAAGCATGATCAATATACGTATTATGGACGTTACATGATGTTATTACAAGAAATAGAAAATGTTACAATTGTGTTAGTGCTAGGGTGTTAGGTTAGGTTAGGTGTTAGGGGTTAGGTTAGGAGTTAGTTAGGGTTAGGTTAGGTGTGAGGGTTAGGGTTAGGGTTAGTTTAGAGTTTAACTTAAACCCCCACCCTAGTGGAAGCATGCAAACATACAATTGTAAATAGTTGGGAGAGGGTTAGGGTTAGAGCGTTTATTTTGTGTTCTGTAGTAAGTTATTTTTTACCAAGACTTTGAAAATCACAACCCCAACCCTGACCCTCATTGGTCATATGGAGAGCAATTTTAGGGTCAATGGAAAATATCTTATGCATGTAATGGTAAGAGCTGTTAGGTGTTGTAGGTTGGTGTTAGGGGTTAGTGTTAGGTTAGGGGTTCGTTAGTGGGTTGTGTTAGGTTAGGTTAGTGTTAGGGTTGGTGTTAGGGTTAGGGGTTGGTGTTAGGGTTAGGTTAGTGTTAGGTTAGTGTTATAGGGTTAGGTTGGGTTAGGTGTTAGGTTAGTGTTAGGGTGTTAGGTTTAGTGTAAGGTTAGGTGTTAGGGGGTTAGTGTTAGGGTTAGGGTTAGGTTAGGTATTAGGGGTTAGGTGTTAGGGTTAGGTGTTAGGGGGTTAGGGTTAGGGTTGGGTTAGTTTATGTATTAGGGGTTAGGTGTTAGGGTTAGGGTTAGGTTAGGGTGTTAGTATTTTTGTTATGGTTAGGGAATCAGTATTTTTGCCCGAGTGGAAGTGGTCGGAAGGATATGTGTATGTAATTGGGTTGGGGTTAAGTAAGGGTTAGCCACTTCACTGACCCTGGCGTAGGAAAGTGTTACTATTTTCAGTAAGTGTTACCGAACTTCTTTTTTCAAGGGAGACAACTTAACATTCTCAAGGGAGACAATAAGCATGATCAATATACGTATTATGGACGTTACATGATGTTATTACAAGAAATAGAAAATGCTACAATTGTGTTAGTGCTAGGGTGTTAGGTTAGGTTAGGTGTTAGGGGTTAGGTTAGGAGTTAGTTAGGGTTAGGTTAGGTGTGAGGGTTAGGGTTAGGGTTAGTTTAGAGTTTAACTTAAACCCCCACCCTAGTGGAAGCATGCAAACATACAATTGTAAATAGTTGGGAGAGGGTTAGGGTTAGAGCGTTTATTTTGTGTTCTGTAGTAAGTTATTTTTTACCAAGACTTTGAAAATCACAACCCCAACCCTGACCCTCATTGGTCATATGGAGAGCAATTTTAGGGTCAATGGAAAATATCTTATGCATGTAATGGTAAGAGCTGTTAGGTGTTGTAGGTTGGTGTTAGGGGTTAGTGTTAGGTTAGGGGTTCGTTAGTGGGTTGTGTTAGGTTAGGTTAGTGTTAGGGTTGGTGTTAGGGTTAGGGGTTGGTGTTAGGGTTAGGTTAGTGTTAGGTTAGTGTTATAGGGTTAGGTTGGGTTAGGTGTTAGGTTAGTGTTAGGGTGTTAGGTTTAGTGTAAGGTTAGGTGTTAGGGGGTTAGTGTTAGGGTTAGGGTTAGGTTAGGTATTAGGGGTTAGGTGTTAGGGTTAGGTGTTAGGGGGTTAGGGTTAGGGTTGGGTTAGTTTATGTATTAGGGGTTAGGTGTTAGGGTTAGGGTTAGGTTAGGGTGTTAGTATTTTTGTTATGGTTAGGGAATCAGTATTTTTGCCCGAGTGGAAGTGGTCGGAAGGATATGTGTATGTAATTGGGTTGGGGTTAAGTAAGGGTTAGCCACTTCACTGACCCTGGCGTAGGAAAGTGTTACTATTTTCAGTAAGTGTTACCGAACTTCTTTTTTCAAGGGAGACAACTTAACATTCTCAAGGGAGACAATAAGCATGATCAATATACGTATTATGGACGTTACATGATGTTATTACAAGAAATAGAAAATGCTACAATTGTGTTAGTGCTAGGGTGTTAGGTTAGGTTAGGTGTTAGGGGTTAGGTTAGGAGTTAGTTAGGGTTAGGTTAGGTGTGAGGGTTAGGGTTAGGGTTAGTTTAGAGTTTAACTTAAACCCCCACCCTAGTGGAAGCATGCAAACATACAATTGTAAATAGTTGGGAGAGGGTTAGGGTTAGAGCGTTTATTTTGTGTTCTGTAGTAAGTTATTTTTTACCAAGACTTTGAAAATCACAACCCCAACCCTGACCCTCATTGGTCATATGGAGAGCAATTTTAGGGTCAATGGAAAATATCTTATGCATGTAATGGTAAGAGCTGTTAGGTGTTGTAGGTTGGTGTTAGGGGTTAGTGTTAGGTTAGGGGTTCGTTAGTGGGTTGTGTTAGGTTAGGTTAGTGTTAGGGTTGGTGTTAGGGTTAGGGGTTGGTGTTAGGGTTAGGTTAGTGTTAGGTTAGTGTTATAGGGTTAGGTTGGGTTAGGTGTTAGGTTAGTGTTAGGGTGTTAGGTTTAGTGTAAGGTTAGGTGTTAGGGGGTTAGTGTTAGGGTTAGGGTTAGGTTAGGTATTAGGGGTTAGGTGTTAGGGTTAGGTGTTAGGGGGTTAGGGTTAGGGTTGGGTTAGTTTATGTATTAGGGGTTAGGTGTTAGGGTTAGGGTTAGGTTAGGGTGTTAGTATTTTTGTTATGGTTAGGGAATCAGTATTTTTGCCCGAGTGGAAGTGGTCGGAAGGATATGTGTATGTAATTGGGTTGGGGTTAAGTAAGGGTTAGCCACTTCACTGACCCTGGCGTAGGAAAGTGTTACTATTTTCAGTAAGTGTTACCGAACTTCTTTTTTCAAGGGAGACAACTTAACATTCTCAAGGGAGACAATAAGCATGATCAATATACGTATTATGGACGTTACATGATGTTATTACAAGAAATAGAAAATGCTACAATTGTGTTAGTGCTAGGGTGTTAGGTTAGGTTAGGTGTTAGGGGTTAGGTTAGGAGTTAGTTAGGGTTAGGTTAGGTGTGAGGGTTAGGGTTAGGGTTAGTTTAGAGTTTAACTTAAACCCCCACCCTAGTGGAAGCATGCAAACATACAATTGTAAATAGTTGGGAGAGGGTTAGGGTTAGAGCGTTTATTTTGTGTTCTGTAGTAAGTTATTTTTTACCAAGACTTTGAAAATCACAACCCCAACCCTGACCCTCATTGGTCATATGGAGAGCAATTTTAGGGTCAATGGAAAATATCTTATGCATGTAATGGTAAGAGCTGTTAGGTGTTGTAGGTTGGTGTTAGGGGTTAGTGTTAGGTTAGGGGTTCGTTAGTGGGTTGTGTTAGGTTAGGTTAGTGTTAGGGTTGGTGTTAGGGTTAGGGGTTGGTGTTAGGGTTAGGTTAGTGTTAGGTTAGTGTTATAGGGTTAGGTTGGGTTAGGTGTTAGGTTAGTGTTAGGGTGTTAGGTTTAGTGTAAGGTTAGGTGTTAGGGGGTTAGTGTTAGGGTTAGGGTTAGGTTAGGTATTAGGGGTTAGGTGTTAGGGTTAGGTGTTAGGGGGTTAGGGTTAGGGTTGGGTTAGTTTATGTATTAGGGGTTAGGTGTTAGGGTTAGGGTTAGGTTAGGGTGTTAGTATTTTTGTTATGGTTAGGGAATCAGTATTTTTGCCCGAGTGGAAGTGGTCGGAAGGATATGTGTATGTAATTGGGTTGGGGTTAAGTAAGGGTTAGCCACTTCACTGACCCTGGCGTAGGAAAGTGTTACTATTTTCAGTAAGTGTTACCGAACTTCTTTTTTCAAGGGAGACAACTTAACATTCTCAAGGGAGACAATAAGCATGATCAATATACGTATTATGGACGTTACATGATGTTATTACAAGAAATAGAAAATGCTACAATTGTGTTAGTGCTAGGGTGTTAGGTTAGGTTAGGTGTTAGGGGTTAGGTTAGGAGTTAGTTAGGGTTAGGTTAGGTGTGAGGGTTAGGGTTAGGGTTAGTTTAGAGTTTAACTTAAACCCCCACCCTAGTGGAAGCATGCAAACATACAATTGTAAATAGTTGGGAGAGGGTTAGGGTTAGAGCGTTTATTTTGTGTTCTGTAGTAAGTTATTTTTTACCAAGACTTTGAAAATCACAACCCCAACCCTGACCCTCATTGGTCATATGGAGAGCAATTTTAGGGTCAATGGAAAATATCTTATGCATGTAATGGTAAGAGCTGTTAGGTGTTGTAGGTTGGTGTTAGGGGTTAGTGTTAGGTTAGGGGTTCGTTAGTGGGTTGTGTTAGGTTAGGTTAGTGTTAGGGTTGGTGTTAGGGTTAGGGGTTGGTGTTAGGGTTAGGTTAGTGTTAGGTTAGTGTTATAGGGTTAGGTTGGGTTAGGTGTTAGGTTAGTGTTAGGGTGTTAGGTTTAGTGTAAGGTTAGGTGTTAGGGGGTTAGTGTTAGGGTTAGGGTTAGGTTAGGTATTAGGGGTTAGGTGTTAGGGTTAGGTGTTAGGGGGTTAGGGTTAGGGTTGGGTTAGTTTATGTATTAGGGGTTAGGTGTTAGGGTTAGGGTTAGGTTAGGGTGTTAGTATTTTTGTTATGGTTAGGGAATCAGTATTTTTGCCCGAGTGGAAGTGGTCGGAAGGATATGTGTATGTAATTGGGTTGGGGTTAAGTAAGGGTTAGCCACTTCACTGACCCTGGCGTAGGAAAGTGTTACTATTTTCAGTAAGTGTTACCGAACTTCTTTTTTCAAGGGAGACAACTTAACATTCTCAAGGGAGACAATAAGCATGATCAATATACGTATTATGGACGTTACATGATGTTATTACAAGAAATAGAAAATGTTACAATTGTGTTAGTGCTAGGGTGTTAGGTTAGGTTAGGTGTTAGGGGTTAGGTTAGGAGTTAGTTAGGGTTAGGTTAGGTGTGAGGGTTAGGGTTAGGGTTAGTTTAGAGTTTAACTTAAACCCCCACCCTAGTGGAAGCATGCAAACATACAATTGTAAATAGTTGGGAGAGGGTTAGGGTTAGAGCGTTTATTTTGTGTTCTGTAGTAAGTTATTTTTTACCAAGACTTTGAAAATCACAACCCCAACCCTGACCCTCATTGGTCATATGGAGAGCAATTTTAGGGTCAATGGAAAATATCTTATGCATGTAATGGTAAGAGCTGTTAGGTGTTGTAGGTTGGTGTTAGGGGTTAGTGTTAGGTTAGGGGTTCGTTAGTGGGTTGTGTTAGGTTAGGTTAGTGTTAGGGTTGGTGTTAGGGTTAGGGGTTGGTGTTAGGGTTAGGTTAGTGTTAGGTTAGTGTTATAGGGTTAGGTTGGGTTAGGTGTTAGGTTAGTGTTAGGGTGTTAGGTTTAGTGTAAGGTTAGGTGTTAGGGGGTTAGTGTTAGGGTTAGGGTTAGGTTAGGTATTAGGGGTTAGGTGTTAGGGTTAGGTGTTAGGGGGTTAGGGTTAGGGTTGGGTTAGTTTATGTATTAGGGGTTAGGTGTTAGGGTTAGGGTTAGGTTAGGGTGTTAGTATTTTTGTTATGGTTAGGGAATCAGTATTTTTGCCCGAGTGGAAGTGGTCGGAAGGATATGTGTATGTAATTGGGTTGGGGTTAAGTAAGGGTTAGCCACTTCACTGACCCTGGCGTAGGAAAGTGTTACTATTTTCAGTAAGTGTTACCGAACTTCTTTTTTCAAGGGAGACAACTTAACATTCTCAAGGGAGACAATAAGCATGATCAATATACGTATTATGGACGTTACATGATGTTATTACAAGAAATAGAAAATGCTACAATTGTGTTAGTGCTAGGGTGTTAGGTTAGGTTAGGTGTTAGGGGTTAGGTTAGGAGTTAGTTAGGGTTAGGTTAGGTGTGAGGGTTAGGGTTAGGGTTAGTTTAGAGTTTAACTTAAACCCCCACCCTAGTGGAAGCATGCAAACATACAATTGTAAATAGTTGGGAGAGGGTTAGGGTTAGAGCGTTTATTTTGTGTTCTGTAGTAAGTTATTTTTTACCAAGACTTTGAAAATCACAACCCCAACCCTGACCCTCATTGGTCATATGGAGAGCAATTTTAGGGTCAATGGAAAATATCTTATGCATGTAATGGTAAGAGCTGTTAGGTGTTGTAGGTTGGTGTTAGGGGTTAGTGTTAGGTTAGGGGTTCGTTAGTGGGTTGTGTTAGGTTAGGTTAGTGTTAGGGTTGGTGTTAGGGTTAGGGGTTGGTGTTAGGGTTAGGTTAGTGTTAGGTTAGTGTTATAGGGTTAGGTTGGGTTAGGTGTTAGGTTAGTGTTAGGGTGTTAGGTTTAGTGTAAGGTTAGGTGTTAGGGGGTTAGTGTTAGGGTTAGGGTTAGGTTAGGTATTAGGGGTTAGGTGTTAGGGTTAGGTGTTAGGGGGTTAGGGTTAGGGTTGGGTTAGTTTATGTATTAGGGGTTAGGTGTTAGGGTTAGGGTTAGGTTAGGGTGTTAGTATTTTTGTTATGGTTAGGGAATCAGTATTAGGGTTAGGGTTAGGGTTAGGGTTAGGGTTAGGGTTAGGGTTAGGGTTAGGGTTAGGGTTAGGGTTAGGGTTAGGGTTAGGGTTAGGGTTAGGGAGGGTTAGGGTTAGGGTTAGGGTTAGGGTTAGGGTTAGGGTTAGGGTTAGGGTTAGGGTTAGGGTTAGGGTTAGGGTTAGGGTTAGGGTTAGGGTTAGGGTTAGGGTTAGGGTTAGGGTTAGGGTTAGGGTTAGGGTTAGGGTTAGGGTTAGGGTTAGGGTTAGGGTTAGGGTTAGGGTTAGGGTTAGGGTTAGGGTTAGGGTTAGGGGTTAGGGGTTTAGGGTTAGGGTTAGGGTTAGGGTTAGGGTTAGGGTTAGGGTTAGGGTTAGGGTTAGGGTTAGGGTTAGGGTTAGGGTTAGGGTTAGGGGTTAGGGTTAGGGTTAGGGTTAGGGTTAGGGGTTAGGGTTAGGGTTAGGGTTAGGGTTAGGGTTAGGGTTAGGGTTAGGGTTAGGGTTAGGGTTAGGGTTAGGGTTAGGGTTAGGGTTAGGGTTAGGGTTAGGGTTAGGGTTAGGGTTAGGGTTAGGGTTAGGGTTAGGGTTAGGGTTAGGGTTAGGGTTAGGGTTAGGGTTAGGGAATCAGTATTTTTGCCCGAGTACAAGTAGTCGGAAGGATATGTGTATGTAATTGGGTTGGGGTTAAGTTAGGGTTAGCCACTTCACTGACCCTGGCGTAGGAAAGTGTTACTATTTTCAGTAAGTGTTACCGAACTTCTTTTTTCAAGGGAGACAACTTAACATTCTCAAGGGAGACAATAAGCATGATCAATATACGTATTATGGACGTTACATGATGTTATTACAAG